>CAUYRH010083994.1:0-26891 GCA_963574655.1 Perodicticus potto | reverse complement strand
AACTGCTCAGGCAATAAGTATGCAGAAGATGTGAATTATTTTTACACAAATGACTTTTAAGTTGAGGCCAACATTAATTTGACTAGGTCACTGGCTTTGGAGAGCTGAAAGCCATGTAAATAGCTAAGGAGTCAATGCCTTTCAATTAGCTTACTAAAGTCTACAGTTTCTAAATAATGTCTATTCACTTCAAGAAATTATTTTATTGATAAAGATATGTCTTTGTTGTCGAACTTCATTAGATTCTATCATGTTTAGTAATACAACTTCCTGTAATTTTCTTATTAGTTGTTGCTAGGTGCCAAAAATATTTGTAAACTAAATTATGTTACATACTAAATACTGGTGTTTCATCTTTTGCTGTTTTATAGATGACAGTGCTATCTAAAACTAATATTAATGAGGTTTATACTTTGGAAGAAATAAGGGCTATATTTCTCATCAAGGCTAGCAGTCTCTTAGGTGGCCAATTAAACAAGTTGGAAAGCACAGCCCCAGCCAGTAGCCAGGCATGTGTGCTTCCAAGAAGAGAAAAAAGGCAACAGAATTTTATATGGAGTAAGCATGGTCAAACACACATACTGAACAAGGTATAGAAGGGGTCATGAATATTAATGAGGTGAAATCCTGCAAAGATTATAGTTTCTGAGATCCCATTAGCCTAAAGATGTCCATTCAGTTAGCAGAGGGTTTAGGATTTTATTTTTAGTTCACAATGGTGAATCTTTGAAAGATTCATAAATCAATCTAATTGCCCTGCCTCCTCATTTCCATTAGCAATCAGCAAATCCAACCTAATTCCAGACATTTCGAAAGGATTTTCTGTTGTTTTATTTCAAGATTCACCTCCTCAAAACAGGATACTAGTGGCTAAGTTACAGATTCCAGTTCCAGGGATGTCCAACCTTTATTCTTTTCTGCTCCATTTTGGACGCGTAGGAGTTGTCTTGGGCCACACTTTAAAAACGCAAACACTAATGAAAGCTGATTACCAAAAAAAAAAAAAAGAAAGAAAGAAAAGAAAGAAAGAAAAAGGTCCACCATACTTTCCATATTATCTGACACCACAGATAAACAAAAAAGGTCTCATAAAGTCACCATATGGCCCACAGGCTGCTGGAGAGACACTCCTACAAGTTAGACCTTATGAAATCTCTGCATAATGAAACTTTCTGGCATAGGCTATTTTATTTTATTTTATTTTATTAGAGACGGAGTCTCACTTTGTTTCCCTCAGTAGAGTGCTGTGGCATCACAGCTCACAGCAACCTCCAGCTCTTGGGCTTAGGCGATTCTCTTGACTCAACCTCCGGAGTAGATGGGACTACAGGCGCCTGCCACAACCCCTGGCTATTTTTTTGTTGCAGTGTGGCCAGGGCCGGGTTTGAACCTGCCACCCTTAGTATATGGGGCCAACACCCTACTCACTGAGCCACAGGCACCACCCCATGGTATGGACTATTTTAGATGGCTGCTTTCATTTCCCTTCACCTCACATCAAGTTTTTAGTGGTAGAATTAATAATGCCTTTTGTTAAATAAAACGCTGTTCATTCTGCAAAACAGCTAACCTACTTTGATTATTTAAATCACCCTTTTCTCCCATGTAAATGTACTCATTTGTAAGTCTCTCTCACTTTTCTTGCTCATGCTGGCATTTTTATGTTATGAGTAGTGTGCTCTCTGTACAGATTTTTATTTTTTTTTCTTTTCCTTCAATTAATTGAACATATGCATTATGTAGGAGTCCCTGTTTTCATTTTCCCCAGGAAATATTTGAGGCAACAGAATGATTTGTTTCAACTTTAAGTTTATTGGTGGACGAAAGCCAATACATTCCTCACCAACTTATAGACTTCTATGGCATTTTACGCAGCATTCAGTTTAAGCAAACAGAACTTTGAATATTCTTTAGACACATCACATCTTGTTGGTTCAAGCAGTAAGCCACATGCAGGACTCAAGCTCCCTGGGAAGCTGTTCATTTTCCTAATATTTCCCTCAGAATAGTTGTATGTTGACTCCATTCAAAGGGCAATTAATGAATGCTAGTTATTTATTCATTTACAATGTTGTTTGCTTAACTATACTGAAACGTAAATCTCAAATTGATCCTACTGCCATGATCTGCATATAAATTATAGATCTTGTTTATCTATATCTATTTTATTGGCAAAGAAGAGACCCAGTTTTGAAATGTTGTTTTAACTACTAACTCTAAGAAACCAATGAACCTGTATCTGGTGAATTGTTCCAACTGCACCATAGGTAACATGGTCTGTATCCATTTGTCAAGTCAAAATAACTTTCAGGAAACTTTTGAAATTTGTAATAATAGGCCTATAGGTTATTTGTAACATAGCTCCATAGGTAAGAGAGAAAAAAGGTCTTTACAAAAGTAGGAGATTCTCTTTCTACTACGATGGGACTTACTAAACAATTTTATAAATATAGTGGTCTTAAGTTCTTTGCATTATTCTTATTTGTAAACTATAAATAAAGTCAAATAGGGTCTATCTTATACTGAGTTCTGTTATACAGTGAGCACAGTTATAATGAAATTACATTGGATTATTATGCAGATACACAAACAGATTGATGTGTTTTGCCTTTAAGTTTTAAATTGAAATCAATTCCACTTTAGTGTCAGTACATTCTTGGTAAAGGGATATCCTACTGTGACTTCAGCATAATAAAGGCTGATTGAAGTGTCAATGATTCAGCTGTGTTTTATATTACAAGGTTAAACATGGTCTACTCATTTAAACAGAATAGTTCAAAGTAGATGGAGGTGTCAGGACCATAGGGCACTATAGAACAAGTTAAGTACATGGCATGATCCATTAAATACTAAAAAGAATTATTAGTTTGACCCTGGACTTGACTCCTCAAATTCTCACATTTCAAAAACAAGATCTTCATTAGCACAACTTTCTGAACACATATTACTTTTTATTTTCTTGGGTATGATTGCAAACAATGTGATATCATTTGAATGAATTGTTTAAAAGCTTGTGAAAAGGAGTTGATTAATTCATAAAAAGTCAAGAGATTTTATTATTTGTATATTTTGAATAATCTTCATTTGAGGAGGATAGAGGCTGGTGTGTAGGGATAATCTTAATCTATTTGATCCCAAATAGAACAACAGTACTGTTGGGAATGAACTGGGATACTGTAACGAAATGCAGATAGCTTCATTCAAATTCTTATTATGGCCACTGATTTCAAATTAACAATAATAAAATAATTTTAAGATTATGGTAGGAATTTAAAACATTATACATATATGTATAATATTCCATATACCATGGAATATTATTCAGCCATTAAAAAAGATGGAGACTTTACATCTTTTATATATGCCTGGATGGAGTTGAAATACATTCTTCTTAGTAAAGTATTGCAAGAATGGAAAAATAAATATCCAATGTACTCCATACTAATATGAAATCAATGTATAAATAATTACACGCTCATAATACCAATAAACACTAATATAGTCTGGTTTGGGGGTAGAGGGAAACGAGGGGGGAGAATGTATGGCAGAAGGAGGGAGGGCAGGAGGCGGGATCTCACCTACTGTGCAAATTGTGAGGGTGTATCACACCCCCCTGGGGGAGGGGCTCTTCTACAAATGGAACTATACCCTGGAAGTGAGAACAATGTAACCTAAAAATTGTACCCTCATATTAATTTGAATAAAGTTTTAAATGAAAAAAATAAATAAAACATCATAAATATACACACATATATATGAATATATGGATATAAACTGGCATTGGCAATTGCTTTATGGGGATCAGGACACACCACCCCCAAATATTATGCTTTAACATTTGAGAAAACAGATGCTATTTCTACCATTCTTCCCTGGAGTAGACCATAAAATAATTCTCTGATTTGCTTCTATAGTAGCTCATAAGATCCTCATTCCAAAGAGTTCCTCCCTATAACTGGAGATAAAGGAGCACAAGACAAAAGATGTCCAGAAGAATCTGAATAAACAGGTCTTACTAAGTTCCCCCAAGTTTATTGCCACTAGCTCATAGTTGGTCAAATCATACTCCCCCAGGACTGTCTGCTTATCATCAAAACTAAACATTAAAGTACATAGATTTCCCTTTTTCTTTCTTTTTGAAAGCTCCCATGTCCTGTAAAACTCATATTAAATACATTTGTATGCTCTTCTCTTGTTATTCTGTCTTTGGATATTGACCTTGCAATTGACGAAGAAAAAAAAATCTTTTCTCTCCTACAAACTCACGATTGAGAAATAGAAAGTGAATACCTGTAAGACGAACTCTACCTAACAAAATCAAATATTTTGATTTGGTTGCTTGTACCCTCAAATTAACCTAAAATAAATTTACTTAAATTAAAAAAAAAAAAAAAAACAGAAAAGAAAAGAATAAGAAAGTAAAAGTAGAATCTCACACCCTGCAAGTGAGTGGTGGCCCAAACTTTGTGACACTCTCAAATCTGTGCCTTCAGCTGTCAAAGTGCTGGACCAGGACATCACCGTGACTCCAAAGCTTCTACCCTCTCTGACTGAAAAATCCACTTTCTGTCAGATTTTAAAGGCAGCTGCTGAAACCTCACTTACAGATTGATGAAGGAGTGCAAGGCAAGAAGAGTAAGGACCCCCCAAAAGACTGTAAAGCAGCGGTATTCAATCTGTGGGTCGTGACCCCTTTGTTCCATTTGTAACAACAGAACAATTTAGGAAGGTTGAGAACCACTGCTGTAAAGGAACAGGCTTAGCTAAAAATAATGGTAATAATCAACTGCTATCCCCTTGTTGGCTTGATAATGATTAATTAGCCACTGTCCCTTTGTTTGCTGCTCGAGAGTTGCTCAGCTGTTAGTTGTAAAGATCCTGAACTTGCCGCACATAACCATTAGTAGTAAAGATCCTTAACTTGCCTCCACAGGTAACATCGCTGTTTGGAACCATAAAGGTAGCTCTTAAGATATCTTCCAGGCCCCATGTCCCTGGATCGGCTAACCCACCCAGACCAGTGGAAACCAACTGGACTGCATCATGGCCCCAGGAGCTGAAGCAAAACAGAAGATTACGTCCACACGCCTATGATTGTGCCTCAAACTTAGCCAGTGAGTGAACTTGTTTATCTAATCCCTACCTGTCAAACTATCCTTCAAAACTCTGTCTCCCCAACTCTTAGTGTGGTGGATTGGAGAAACTGCCCTCATGTTGTCGCTCAGCGCTCTGTGGAATAAATCCTTTCCTCCTTGCAGCCATGACTGCCTCAGCACCTTGGCTCTTCTCCGAGCCACGGGGCCTTCTACCTGGGTGGGCGGCAACACTGCCTGTCTCCTAAAATGTCGGGGTTGGGTTTCGGGTAGCTCCCTGTGTCCTGGGTTCTTGGAGTGCTCTTGAGGGAAAAGAGCACTCCAGATACTTCCAAGTAAGGCCAGCGTGAAATGAAGTGTATTGAGGGGAGATAAAGAGCAAGGTACAGATTTACAGAACAAATACATTTGCCCTGGACAGTTGCAACACAAAGGTTATGGTCTGGGGTCCTGTTTTATACTGTCTGGATTGGGCCCACCTCATGGTCCAGAGGTCATCTTTGAACCACTGACTCTTACTGCACATCTGGACCTCCCCTGAGCCTCTCTGAAAGCACATTGGGGGAGGCGGTGTACAGCAATATAGATTTAAGCTAATGACATGATGATTAACCTTGAGGTTGTTCTAGGTCACTTTCCAGACTCTGTTTTACCTATGCTGCTTTGCGTGGCCTAGAGGGTCTTCTGCCTTCTTTTTCAGTTAGCACATTAAATTCTGATTAGTGGAGTGTGCCCTCCTCCCTCAAGTGTGCACAGTTGCTTACAGCAAGATTAAGGTAGTGCAACACAAGTCACCAGTTGGGTAACCCACCCTTTGTTCCCTAGGAGGGGGAGGAGGGTTTTATGTTTACCTAACAGAAGTGTGAGCCTGACCTTTATGATGGGTAAGGAAAGTAGCCTCGCTTTTCTGCCCCTATAATCCCACCCTTAGTACCTGACCATCATCAATATCTAATCAAATTCCTGATCCCCACTTTTTTTTTTTTTTGAGACAGAGCCTCAAGCTGTCACCCTGGGTAGAGTACCGTGGCATCACAGCTCACAGCAACCTCCAACTCCCGGGCTCAAGTGAGTCTCCTGCCTCAGCCTCCCAAGTAGCTGGGACTACAGGCGCCCACCACAATGCCCAGCCATTTTTTGGTTGCAGCCACCATTGTTGTTTGGCGGGCTGGGGTTGGATTCAAATCCGCCAGCTCAGGTGTATGTGGCTGGCGCCTTAGCCCGTTGAGCCACAGGCGCCGAGCCTGATCCCCACTTTTTAATGTGTAAGTCTTTAACCTGCCCTCAGAATGAATCATGTTAGGTCAATTTAGTATGAAACTCCCTACCCTATTTCTCCTTTTAGTAATTTTTACCCACTGATCTCTCATGTTCTGGCAGTTTTGCAAGTGAAAGTATATCCATCTATGTCAGCAAAGTCCCTGTGTTATACTGTATATTTCGTCATATGAAACCTCCTAACAATGTTCAATATTGCCACTAAATAAGCAGCTTATAGGGGTCAGTATTTTCTCACCAAACTAGGTGGCATTTCTTTTCAAATATACCCAGCGTATCAACAGATGCCATAGTTGTACAGTTTGGAGAGTTTCTGTTGGCTGTGAAAGAATAACAGCAAAGGCCTGCTTATTACTGGACCCTCAGTTCTTATCTTTTCCAACATCTTATTAAATTGAAATTACGGCCCACAACTTTCGCAGAAACTGGCTAATGAATATCTTTGCGATCTTAGTGTTCACTGCTGGAAACAGTGGATTGTTTTATTTCAACATTTAAAGAAATCAAGGGGTACGTTATTGTTACTTACTTGATTTATATTGTTTACATCAACTTTACTTCGTGTATGCCTAATACACACTCAATGCCTTAAGTTTTATTATGTCTGAAACTGAATTTAAATTTTAATGGTTTGGTATCATATTACTATTTTCTTTCCAGCAGCTCTGCTATCAAGAACAAGTTTAAGAATTTAAGAAATAACCCATATTTGTTGTGAAATTTAAAATGAAAAATTTATTTAAGCAACAATAAAAAGGCAAATTTCATTTAATTTTATGAACAAGAGATAACATCATGAAATTTTTGATTTATGTAGTTCAGGACAGGTATGTATATTACGTGTATGAAATGGGGGATCTATTACCCATTATGTTTTATAATCTATTTCTCCTCCCTGAGAAATCAAGTTTGGACAATTAATTTCGCAAACTCAGCCCAGTATAAGTACTACGTACTTCATTGCTGAATGCAGCTGTGGTCACCTGTCAAGTACTCTCCTTGAGAAGCTAGGCACTGGTGTCGAGTCCCCGCTGCAAGGGAATTTTGGAACTCTTTTTCTGGAATGGCTATCAGAGCTGTCATTGCACAAAGTGTGACAATTAGGTTTGTGAACTCATCCTGGAGATAGTGCTTTGAAGGGTAGACTAGGCCCCGGCACCAGTGCCAGAGAGTACGTGGAAGGTGATGGCAGTGATATTCAGCCAGGAGGTATGTAGCGCATTTTCTGGGATGAGTTCACAAACTCAACTGTCAGACTCCATATTCTATCATGTTAATAAGCTAAAATTCCTTTTCAAATATTGCCTGATACGATTGAAACATACTTTTGAAAATTATACGCTATAGTCAGGTATTTTAATTGTGCCAGTATTTCAGTAATAAAAATACTTTATTGCGAACGTTTCCTTCATATATATTTACATGTATATTTGTCACATTGTATATTCAGAACATATCCTTAGAAATAATGTGATTCAAAGTGTACATACAATCTTGAGAAGATAACCATAATTTTTCCAATTATGACCTTTATTTTTTTATAAATAATTTTTTTCGATTTGCTTGATGATACTTCTTTGCCCTCCATCCTCCTTCACAGCCACGTTTCACCCATTCTTGTTTCTCCATTTTCACATTTTCTTGTTTACCTTTTTCTTCTATCCAGAACTTTTATTTTGTTTCCTACTATGTGTTGAATTTGTATACAAGAGATCAAGGGTGAAAAATAAAATAAATGATAAACAAATATTGCTTAAATGCAAAAGCATTATGTTGCATTTCAACTTAAAACAACAATTCTTGCGTCAATAATTTATGTACAGCAATTTGCAAATTATATATATAATCTATATATGTACATATATGTATGTCTATGGAGCTGTAGAGACAAATACCAAAGGTAGAGAAGAAATTCCTCTATGTTTTAATCCTCCATTCTCTAAATCTTACAATAAGACTTATGAAAAGTTCTCAGCTAGCCTCAGTCCTACATTTGACTGGTTGAGGAGTAATATATTAACGTTTACTATAGCCTAGATATTTGAATATAAAAGATTTGCAAAACTTCATGAATAGAATAGTGAGTAGAGTAAATATGCTTTTCATCATTTAGAAAAGTAAACGTGTAAAAATGACTCCCCAGCCTGTTTGAAATTAGTTCACTTTATGCTAATAGTTTATAGGATGAAAGTTAATACTAAGAATAAAGAAAATAAAGGTAAGAATTTGTGGAATCTTGGATAGAGTAAATCAAAGCTTTACATTTTAGAGTTTAGGTGGGTGGTTGTAACAAAGTGATTTGACATGTATCCTTCTTTGCTAGAGCTATTATAAAGATTGCAGAGAGATTACATAATCCAAAGCATATTTCTTTTAAAATGAATAGCATTGTTTAACGTATAGGAATCATAACCTTTTTACATCTTAAATTTGAATATTCTTCTTTTGTTTTCTCAAAGTCCACACATATGATAGAAATTGTACCTGAAATTTTTACAGTACAACCAAGATTGTTAGCACTGCACTCACTACATTCCTTTACTAAAGCCCTTTGGCATATTGGGGTTTTGTTGATCTTTTCAAATCCCCTTTTTCTCTTCTAAGTTTTGGGGAGCATATCTATTATTCTTTGGAGAACTAGATCTAGCTCAGTGGATTTTAAACTATAAAATGTCCAGATTCAGTTCTGATTTGTTTCCCTAAAAGCTTACCCAGGTAGCTTCCGTACAGAGCGTATATAAATCATCCGGTGAAAGCAATAGAGAAATTGTACAGGAAAGCTTTTAGGCACACTGGGAATGATTTTTTTTCTTAATTGTAAATTAATTAACATAGTATAAAAGTAATTCTGACAATTTAAAAATTGTAGTTTTACCTTTGCAATGAGCATATTCTTATAAAAACAAAGGGGTTATAAAATAAAATGTGCTTACAAATCAGATGACTTTCAAAGTTAGAATTCAATATAAATTGTTCAGTGTTGTATTTACTTTTTTTTTCTGTTTTATTTTGTTTTTTGTTGTTTTTGTTGATGTAAAAGTGGGGTCAGTCTGAATGGGCTTTGATGGGTCCATGCTTTCTGGGATTCTGTTCTGATATTATGGTTAATAATCATTATTAAATAGTAATGAGTATGCTCCTCACAAATACAGATTTGTTCTCCTGTCCTATTTATTTTTGTTACCTCCCAATTTATAATTGTTCCCTGAATAGGTGCCTTAGCTGATGAGATGGGCTATCACATCACATGGATTTGTGCCTAGATAGAAGAAATTGCTGACTCCAGCCTTCTGCATCTTATTTTCACTGGTCACTGCTATTGGAAGGAGTGTAGAGGAGAGAAAAGTAGCACACATTGATTAACTTTTTAAATTTCAAACATGTTTTTTCAACATGAATCATCATTACTCTTCCTGTGACTCATGAGGGAGGGTCAGATCAATTGCTGAAATCATATTGTATGAAGATATTTTTGATATTTTAAATGATTATTGTAGAAGTTAATTTAGTCTGAAAAAGATATATCTGGTGACAATCTAATATCCTTATAGTCTTTGTTCTCCTGTCATTCTCTCAGCATGTGACTTGCTCTTGATTATAATTTAGAAGTAAGTTTTCTGCTGTCACATAGGCTGAACTAGACTGGCATTTCATTTTCTTAAGATATGCACACCCTGGAGATGGCTGGTTAATTATAATGTGAAAGCTAAAGCAGGAGGTGAAATTATGGGACACATGAAAATCAAACACTGTTATGTGCCTATGATTTCAAAAGGCTCATTTGTCTTTCTAGAAAGCCATGGGGAAGTTTGGTAGTGATAGGAATACAGTAGGCTAATCCGAAGAGATGATCACACCTGGCCCAGAAAAACTGGATTCTGTTACCTTCCTCAAACTGTCTTTCGATACTTTAAGGAAGACAGTTTTAATAAGTGATTTTATCTGGGAAAAGACTAGATTTTAGGAGGGTTCCAAAGAGATGTAGACCAAATCCATCCTGCTTTTTTTTCCTTCAAAAATCAACGAAGGTAGTGCAGCAAGGACTTAAGATTAAAAAATTCTTGATGGTGGTTAAATATCATGAACATTGTTCTCTGCACTATGATGTATATTTGAATGTAAAATATAAATTAAAGCAATAAGTCTTAGATGGGTAAGTAAAGGTAATTCTTCAATATCGTCTTTAATTCTTTTTCAGAAAGGCAAAAGCTTTTAGGTAACTAAAGTATCAGAAAATAGGGTAAATGAAATTAGTAATTTTTTTTAATTTTCTGAGACCAGTGGTTGCTCTGTCACCCAGACTGGAGTGCAATGGGGGAATCATAGCTCCCAGTAACTTTCACGGTTCAAGTGATCTTTCTGCCTTACCCTCCCAGGCTGGACTATTGGTGTATACAACCATACCTGGCTATTTTTTCTTTAATTTATGTTGAGACAGGGTCTTGCTATATTATCCAGTCTACTCTTCAGGTATTGGCTGCAAGCAATTCTCCCTCCTCATCCTCCCAAAGTGCTGGGGCTGTAGGTGTGCGCCACGGCACCTGTCCAAAATTAGTATTACTTTTATTACAGTAGAGTAGATAATCATCTACACAGAATTTTGAATACCTTACGAATGAAAGATGAGTTTTGGAGGGGAAATACAATTTAGTGAACAGGAGAAACTAATCTGTATGTAATTATCAACTCCAATCTATTATTTAAGAACTCAGCCTACAAGATAAATGCTCAGAATGTGACTTGATCACAGATACAAATACAATATCAAGCATTAGCATGTATCCTATTAAAAAGAACATGGAAGATATTATCTAAAGCTTTAAACTATTTGGGTACTTTGCCATCTGGAGAAAAATGTTTACAGTTTTAATTGTCATAGTCTGTGATAGCTGAAATTGAATTCAAAATACAAAAAGTCCAAAGAAAGGTGGTGAAAACAAAGCAGAAAAAGAGAATAAGGAGACATGGTGTATGAAAATTCTTTAGTTGTGAATAGCAAACTCTGGGAGAATAAATGTCATTAATATAAGGAAAAGTATGAACACTATGTAGAGAGCAGATGTCTAAGCCTGGGATAGCATACAACTGGGCCTCCTTTCATACTTATGAGGATAATACCTCCTGAGAGTAAAAGGAGACAAAAGTTCATATGGATCAATAGAATTTCACCAAAAATTATTAGTCCATTATAAGATATTTAGGAAAATGTCAATTTCTATACCCCCATCCTACCTCCCGTATGACAAAGACTCTCTACTTGAACAAACTTCAGCTCAGCTGCTCTGAGTCCTCTTTGCAACTTGTCTTTGAGCTGTCTTTTTGGCCTGCTTAGTTCAGTTGCATCAAGAATCCTAATTAGTTGGGGGCGGAATCCCCCCAACCTTTGTAGATATCATCCTGGCCTCCTCCTGCCAGCATTGTTTAAGTTGGGTTAGCACGAATATTCCCACCCTAATGTCTCCTTTTAGTAATTTCCATCCAGTGAACCCCTCATTCTACTTGTTGTCAATGGTTCGGTTCAAGATACTTATCCAAACTATTTCACACTAGCATTTGAGAAACAAGCAGAGGCAGAAATTCTCTCTCACATTTTCCTTGTTGTTCCCCTCTGAAGGAGGTCATAAAACCTTCTTTGAAGATGTGCCTTCTCTACCCCAAGAGGAAAGAAACAACCCTATCTCTAAAGACTGCAGGACACAGAGAAGGATCCGAACGGCGGGCTTTGCTAAGTTCCTCCCAGTGTATTACCAGGAGGTTGTACATTTTCTCTCTTTCAGTCATATCAAATACGTTTGTAGGCTTTACTCTTGTTAATCTATCCTTCGTTATAAGGGGTCACAGCGTGAATCTTGTGATAAGTAAAGAGAAGTCTTTCTTTTCTACAGCTATAAATCTTCAACTGTGTTTGTTATATTCAAAGTTGAGCCGATCTCTATACCCTGTTGCAAGAATGTTGTCTTACCACTTTAATAAGTGTCAGAGTAATTTTTGCTTTAACACATATCTGTTTTTCATTCTTTCTTTTTTTCTTTCCTTTTTTTTTTTTTGCTAGAACCAAACCCAGGAAAGGAATTTTTTGTGTTTTTTAAAACATTGTATGGATGAAAATAAAATATGTCAATTCTTCTTTTGTGTCCTGAGTGATGTATACATGAAAAGTCTTTTTTATACTAATCACTTGGGAATGCATATGACTCCAAGTTTGTGGTCATCAGATAATAACACTCAAAAATAACAGCATAAGGAAGCAATCCTATTTAATCAGTATCAGTAAAGATTTCATAAAAAATTGGAGGAATGGATAAGATAAGAAAAGGGAGAGAGAATAGATTTTACAAAAAGAAACACTGTACAGATTCAAAACTAAGAGATTTAAATAGTAGAACTTGACTGAGGCATAGAGTTAGGGGGTGTTGGAGATGACACATAAGATCTGAAAGGTAGGCCCCCCCTAATGGAAAACAGTAGATGACCACATAGGGAATGTTTATCTATTTCAAAGACAATAGGATTTGAGTATGTAATAGGGATGAGTACCTACTATAAATCTCTGTCAGGTACTTGGAATCTAAAAATTCCATCTCTGACCATCTCAGTTTCAACATTCACAACAAAACCTAAAATATTCTCCAAGTTTAGTTCTGTGATGGGGAAGATGATAATGGATGTGAGGTGCTTTGTGAATTGTAAAATGTTATTACACTGCACAGGATTATAACTTAATTCTCAGTGCATTAAGGAGATCTTGAAGAGGTTTGAGATGTTAAAAACTATAACCGTAACCTTATCTTATAAATCTATGTTTTACCCCTCTAATTTTCCTCTTTTATTGGTCAAAGTGAGAGAGAGGCAAAAATGGGAAGGAATAAGTCTATTCCAGGGGTTCAAATGAAAGATGGGAGAATGAAAATACAGACATATTCATGAAGGGACAGATTGTATTGAACTTAAGCAAATGTTTAGAAGTGAAACCAAAGAATAGAGAAGACAGAGATGAGTCCAGGATCCAACTTTGATGAGGATGGTGTCATTGGTAGAAAGAAACAGGGTAGAAAAGAAGTTCAGAAGAAAGATAATGAATTTAACTTTGAAAATACCTATTTAAGGATGTCAGTGAGACATACAGTTAAAAATGCTCAATAAAATAAAAGCATGGGAGGAGGGCCAGGAATAAAGATTAATTTTTTTATTATTTCATTTTATTTATTTATTTTTTGAGACAGAGTCTCACTATGTCACCCTGGGTAGAGTGCTGTGGCATCACAGCTCACAGCAACCTCAAACTCTTGGGCTTAAGCGATTCTCTTGCCTCAGCCTCCCAAGTAGCTGGGACTACAGGCACCCTCCCCAATGCCAGCTATTTTTTTGGCTGTAGTTGTCACTGTTGTTTAGTAGGCCTGGCCCGGGTTTGAACCTGCCAGCTCTAGTGTATGTGGCCAGCACCTAACCACTGGACTACAGGCATCGATCCAGGAATAAAGATTTAGAAATCATTTATTAGTTATTTATTAATTACATATTAGCATCAATTGATACAATCAATATAAATGTAAACAGTTATGGATGATGACAAGAAGGTCTCTAAGGAGTGTGTGTTGTAAGGAATGAATTTGGCTTCACCCAGAGAGAATCTGACCTTTGACTGCTAGGTGTTACCTGCTAAACCCTTGGAAATTCCAGAGTTATGGGGAATGTCTTTGTTATCCAGGGTGGAATCTTGAAACTACATCTGTTAGGTTATGCTAAAGAGATGATAATGGTGGGATGACCACACCCATCATGGGTCTGACCAGACCAAAAGCACCAACCATATAATTTAGGGTGGCAGCACTGGGCCATGTTATATCAGCCTAATTTAAAAGCAGGTGAGGCTGAAAACTGTGTTCAAATATGTTGGCAATGAATTAATCAATCCTGCCGACATATTAAGCCTCAATTATCTCTCTGGACAGCAAAGCTCAGAAGAGTTTTACTGGTTAACCATTCCCCCTGTGTATTGTTGCATCCTGATGTTGGGAACAATAGAAGTTTTGCCTTTGGAAACCTCCCAGACTCTCTCCCGTATGTCTCTTTCTTTGGCTGGCGCTGATTTGGAACTATTCTCTGTAACTACTGTGAGTATAATAGCTTTCTATAAGTTTTATGAGTCTTTCTAGTGAATTATAAATTTGAGAGTGCTTTTGGGAAATCTTTGAGTTGGCAGTTGGAGTCAGAAGTATTTGGCAAACTTTGCTGTCTGGAGAACTGTGCCTTTTACCTTGCAGTTTGACCTCCCCCAGGTAGATGGGTTTAAACACAGAAATCAGTGAAAGGGAAGGCAAATAGCATTTGCATAAGAACAGATGGGGAAAAGGCAGACCAAATCACATATGAAAGGTACAAAATAATTTGTTACTGGTTTAAGTACCACAGACAAAGAAAGTTTGAGAAATAAAAAGGAGAAGCTGAAGGAAAAAGAGAAGACAAATGCAGACTTTGGATTTAGCAGGATACAGTCTCTGACTTAGAAGTTTAGATTTACAATTTTTCAACTTTTTCAATGGCACGAAAGTGTATGTATTCAGTAGAAACCCTACTGTAAGTGCTCATATAACCATTTTGTGTTTTACTTCTTGTTCAGTATGAAATAAATTAGATAAGCTATTTGAGCTGCTTGATTTTCTCAACTATAGGTTAATGTGAGTGTTCTGAGCACATTTAAGGTAGTACAGACTAAGTTATGTTCCATACGTTAGGGGCATTAAATGTGTTTTTGACTTAGGATATTTTCAACTTAGAATACGTTTATTGGGTTGTAATTGTATTGTGAGACAAGGAGCATCAGGACTAATGTGTGGTGAAATTGGACAGAATAGTTTCATCAGAATCATAGACAACAATCTTCTGAAAGGGTTTATGGGATAAGTTTGAGGACAACAAATGGTGACCATAAGCATTTCTAGTTTGCAAAGAAAACTGAAGACAACCATCAGTCTCCATCATCTGCCTTTGGCATGTTTACTTTCCCAGATCTGTGATGTATAGTCTCCTAGTGAACTGTGCAGAACTACACAAAGCCACTAGAATCCCTTCTGAATTTCAAGGTTAACTCTTAGCTTTCAAGCAGGCTACACAATTTCCATAACTCGTTTCTCTGGTGCCCTGTTTGAGAATGCTATTCTAAAGCAGAAGTAGATAAAACATTTCTATAAAGGTCAGATAGTAAATATTTTAGGCTGTGACAGCTGTGCTATCTTGGTTGCCACTGCATGAATGTGCTGTTTTAATGTAAAAACATCCACAGTCCATGAGCATGTCTGTCTTCCTGTGAAACGTTACCAAAGCAGGTGGTGGGCTGACCTAGAGACCTCTGTTCTAGATGGTAACTATGACTTTACTAGAAAACTTCAATGTGATTTTAGAAAAAAAGAAAGATCTAGAAAAGCAGAAACAATCTGAAGCTTCAAAATAAATTCAGTAAATGATAGGCAATGGACTTCACATATGGGATAAAATCTATTTGAAAAGAAGCTTGGCTTGGCAGAGGAAAGAACAGGAACAACGAGGCTGAATAAACAAGGCAACAGTGATGCTGATGAATTCTATTCGGTAGCATCTACATTAGTGAATATAGTTATCTGCTGATACTAAAAGTATACAGATAATACTGAGAATGTGCTAATTATCTATTTAGAATGTCAGATGGTGTAAAACAACTAAAAATAAGTAATAATAGTGGAAAACAGTCATATGAAGACAGCTAAATTCCTCCTAGAAACAGAAATCCCTATTTTGTGGGCTATAGTTCAAATAGTATTTATTCCTCTACTGTGAGGTAAAAGGTTTTCCCAAACTTGTCCACTGTGATAGGGAGAAAAATCTTTGCATTCCAAAGATGTCTATGTTCTTACGCCTGACCCCAGTGAGTGTGTTACCTTACAGAACAAAAAGAACATGGCCAGTGTGATTAAATTAAAGGTCCTGGAAAAAAAGGAAATTATTCTGGATTATTTAGATTGGCCGTTGTAATCACCAGGTTCCTGGTAAGAGGGAAACCTCAGTCAGAGGACACGATGATGAAACCACATGTCAAAGAGGAGACAGATTCCAAGAGGCTATGCTGTTGGCAGTGAAGATAGAAAGATCCTCCTCCCCAAGGTCCTCCAGAAGAAATGCTGCTCGGCTAACATGCTGATTTTAGCACAGTGAGACTATTTCAGATTTCTTACTTCCAGAAGTATAATAAAATAAATAAGCATTGTTTTAAGTCACTAAGTTTGTGGTATTTGTCCCAGTACCAATAAGAAACTAATGCATTTATCAGTATAGCTGAGCTTCCTTTTTAAAGGAATTATTTCAGGTCGGCTAATTATCAATTATTTATCTTGTCTGGTGATCTTATATGGTAACCCAAACAAGAACAGTTGATTTTTTTTTTCACTGACTAATATGAATGCTGCAAGATAAATGGTCTAATGTTGTTTGATTATCTTCGGCAAAGGACTATATAAAACTATATAAAAAGAGATCATCTCTGTTCACAACAAAAAAATTCCACAGAGTGCAGCATAATCAAGAAATTGTTTGTAATATTCACAAAATAGATACCTGAGGTCTTTGGCTGACCTTAGAGATATGGAAAAATCAGTTATTTCGTGAATCAGTATTTTTAATAAAAGTTGATTTGAATTTATGTGACTATAAATAAATAAAATAAATAATAAAATAAATGTGAGATAAAAGATAACTAACAAAGAAGAGTGGAAATCTTGACATGGTGACATAAGTCTTTAGTTCCAGTATTCAAGACAATGAGGCAGGAAGATTGCTTGAATCCAGATGCTCTAGGCCTGTCTTGACAAAATAGAGAGAGGCTATCTCCCAAATTAAATTAAATTAAATTAAAAATGGTTCTGAAATTACTTGGAATAAACATGTTGAAAAACTGTGACATTAGCAGGTATGTTGAAGTTCCTGCAATTGACATTATGGATGGGAGAAAGAAAAATGAGAAACAGGTATTAAATCATTGAATTAGGTAGAAAATTGTCTTGAAACCAGGTAGATGACAGTAAAGAAATGGAAGAGAATATTAAAAATAAATGGTTTAATCTTAAATGAATCATAGAAAAATTGTCAAGAAACAATAAAAAAAGTTCACCATCACTAATAATCAGGGAAATGCAAATTAAAACCACAGTGCACTATCACCATACTCCTTTTAGAATATTTTAATGAAAAATCTAAAAAAATATAGTTGCTGGTGTGGATGCAGAGAGAAAGTAACACTTATACACTGTTGGGAGAACTGCAAATTAGTGCAATCCCTAAGAAAAACTGTATGAAGTTTTCTTAAAAGACTAGAGGTAAACCTACCATTAGATCCAGCAATCCAACTATTGATATTTACTTAAAGGAAAATAAATCATTTTATCCAAAAATCCTGTGCTTGAATATTTATTCCAGCATAATTCACAATTGCAAAGATATGAAATCAACCCAAGCGCCCCTCAATTCATGAGGGTTGACAAAATGTGGCAAATGTTTATGTGCACCATGGAGTACGTTGAGCCATGAAAAGGAGGAATTAATGCCTTTTTCAGCCATCTGGAAGGAACTGGAGACCATAATCCTAAGTGAAGTATTTGGAGAATGGAAAAACAAACATTGCATGTATTCTCTAATAATTGGCAACTGATGAGCACACAGGGGCACAGAGGGCATAAAAGTCACTGGAAGCCAAGCAGAGAGGATGAGAAGGAGAGGGCAAAAACTCACCTGATGGTCACAATGAACTATTCCGATGATTGGGACATTTATAATCCTGCCTCAAGCCATGTCATAGTATCTTAAAATTAAAAAGAAAAGAAAACATGAATGATCTCTGGAAACAACATGGTAGGCAGGCCTAAGTGTGACTCCCTAACTAGTTGGAACCTAGGACTAAGCTATGTTGTTGACTAACATGGGACTAAGCTCTGTGTCAAAAGGGTGCTCTTGTTTAGTGAAGCAAACTAAAAACAAAAATTCAATGGAATTATATTCATTTAAACAACACATGTATTTTTTTAAAGGTCAGATTGTTTATTTTTTGAATTTTGTGAAAATTTAAAATTGAACTCATAAGAGAAAATTTGACCCGAACAACCCAAACCCTATGATACTCAATTGAGCCATTGTTTTTCCTAAAGTGTAGGGAATTATTTTCTTACCATTATGATAGAGGACAAAGAGGAGGAACTTAAAGACGAGGGGAGGAGGGCAGGAGAAGGAGAAAGAGTGAGAAAGGGAAGGAGAAGAAGCAGCAAAGGCTTTAGAGAAAAGATTTAAAGCACAGTTGACCTTAGCAGTCCAGGTGTCTTCTGTTAATGCAGCCTACTCTCTGGTGCCAGCCACTCAGCATGTCTTCAGCAGCTATAGGAGCATTTTAAATATTTTCAGAGGGTGGCACCTGTGGCTCAGTGGGTAGGGCACTGGCCCCATATACTGAGGGTAGTGAGTTCCAACATGGCCCCAGCCAAACTGCAACAAAAAAATAGCCAGGAGTTGTGGCGGGCACCTGTAGTCCCAGCTACTCAGGAGGCTGAGGCAAGAGAATTGCCTAAGCCCAGGAGTTGGAGGTTGCTGTGAACTGTGATGCCACAGTACTCTATAGAGGGCGATAAAGTGAGACTCTGTTTCTGAAAAAAAAAGGTTTAAATATTTTCACAGAGTGTGGAAGACCTGCAATAAGGTTTAACTTAATGGCAATTGCTCATAGAGCACTCAGAAAACAACTGTTGATGACGATGAGGTTTGCTTTCCAAATATTATCATTTTAATGAGCAGTAAAGGGGAGAACAACAGGGTTATAGATTACTGATTTGGGGATAATTGGTAGTTAAATAAAAAGCTGAGCAAGATGTTGATTTACTTCCTCTTTTTTATTACTCTATGGTGGATGTAAATGCCAGAGGATATTAGTCAACAATAAAGCCAATTGCTTCTCCAGCCTAACTGCAGACTACAAAGTCATCCTTCCCTGAACACCACTTCTCTTAAGGAGGAGAAGTGCTCTGCTGTGTTAGGCCAGAACTTCATCCAAGACCATCCTCTGTTAAGGATGGTCTTTACAAATCGCTATGAAAAACAGTGGGTAATCATGATACTTATGTGTAAAATATATAAAATAACTTTGAGTCTTGTTGGGGCTGCAGATTTGGAATTTGGCAGTCCTCTGTGTTCAGGGCCAGGCTATTTTAAGATTTCTTTAAACTTGACCAGAGGAAGGAAAACACTACCACTATCATCTGGGTAAAAGTTGAGGAAATATGGCTCAGCTCCTGTAGCTCAAGCAGCTAAGGCACCAGCCACATACACCAGAGCTGGCGAGTTCAAACCCCGCTCGAAAATAAATAGCCAAACAACAATGACAACCACAACCAAAAAACAGCTGGGCATTGTGGCAGGCTCCTGTAGTTCCAGCTACTTGGGAAGCTGAGGCAAGAGAGTCACATAAGCCCAAGAGTTGGACATTGATTTGAGCTGTGTGATGCCACAGCACTCTACTGAGGATGACAGCTTGAGGCTCTGTCTCAACAACAACAACAACAACAACAAAAGATGTTGAGGAAATATACTTAATAGGATGCAGTTCTTTTTGTTTTATCAGACCTTTAAAAACAAATTATCTGCAGAAAACAACTTCTCCCTGTTTAAATAAAGAACCCACATAATAACCTTCCATCTTAATCTTTTCCATTTTCTGTCTAATGAGAATCTGAGGCTTCTAAACCTAGTTTCCTCTAAATGTGTGTAGCTGACTTTGCCTTTTGTAAGAGGAGCTACTTAATGGGTCAGCAGGAAAGAGAAAGGGTTAAGACTGCATCAGTTTATTGACTAGTCTAAAAGTGCAGAGACACGCATGCAGAAAACTTAAAAGTACTTTCTTAGCCAGAAAGTTGTTTGGATTTTACTCTACCCACAGCCAAATGCTTCTCGTATTTTATTATGAAAACCTCTAGCCCTTAGTGGCTAAGGACGCATCTTTAAATCCACTTCTGCCACTCTTCTGTTACCTAATTTTTCTCATGCAAAAATTTTGGATACTTTCCTTCAGACAGGCGAACACAATTGAAAACCATTGGCAAATTGCCAAGTTGGAAAAATTGTGTCAGTGTTTCCACTGAAAATTAAATTAAGTCATCTCATGATGAAGAATGTCTCAGAGTTGTCAAGTCCTTCTGATCTGGTCCCCAGGACCTTTTGGGCTCACAGATTTTTCCTGTGCCCATCAGTATGCGGTGCTGGGAGGCCCTCCCCCTTTTCATGCACAGGTTTTCTGAGTTTCTTCCAGTGAGGAAGGCTTGCAGTCTCATTCGCCAGTGACAAATCCCAGGACATACTACTAGCATCTTGAAGGGAGGAGTTAACCTATACTGTGTTAGGTGTCCTCTAATTAGGCACACACAACTAAAAGCTTGTCAAAATACTCTTTTCCTTTGAGTTGAAGCAAGTGAGATGTGATGCCTGGAAATGATTGCATAGAGGATAATTTGCTGAAATCAACTAGTCCGCTTTGCATTTGATCCATTGTTTATCACTCTATAAACATACCTGTATTATTATCACAGAATCTTTTGTACTATTATTTTAATTATAAGAATACTAATTATGGCTCGGTGCCTGTGGCTCAAGCAGCTGAGGCGCCAGCCACATACACTTGAGCTGGTGGGTTCGAATCCAGCCTGTGCTGCCAAACAACAATGACGGCTGCAACCAAAAAATAGCCAGGCATTGTGGGGGGTGCCTGTAGTTCCAGCTACTTGGGAGGTGAAGGCAGGAGAATCGCTTGAGCCCAGGAGTTGGAGGTTGCTGTGAGCTGTGATGCTACAGCACTCTACCCAGGGGGACAGCTTAAGGTTCTGTCTCAGGAAAAAAAAAAAGACTACTAATTATGTGTAACAGCAGGGATAATTAATTATACAAATTATGTTTATTAAGATATTCGTTAAAAGGGCAGTGCCTATGGCTCAAGAAGTAGAGCGCCGGCCCCATATCCATGCAAGGGGTGATGGGTTCAAGCCCAGCCCTGGCCAAAACTGCAAAAAAAAAAAAAGATATTCATCAAAATTATCTTGAATTATAATCAAATATTTCTTGGTGATTTTTCCAGAAATATGCTTCAAATGAAGTACGTTTTTGATGAGATGCAGTGTTTACAGGCAAGATTTTCAGTGTTTCATCTTATTACATATTGCTTGTTTAAGGTATTATGTCTGCATAAACCGTATGCAAATTTACTCCATCTCCCCACAATATCTCTGTTACTCCTCTGTGTTCCACCCCCAAAAGAGTCCGGAAATTCTTGCTAGTGAAGTTAAAAAGAAAATAAAACATGTTTTTTAGTCTATTTCCCTTCTCTGTTATGTTTGATACTCTCTTCCACTTTGGATTCCTTCTTTAATAGTGGATTCCAGGATAACTTTTGGACAGGTATTTTAGTTTTAACTTTAATTCAGGCTGAGTGAAATCATAAATAGAACAATGATCTAGCATAGAAATGGGGAACAACTTTAACAGCCGTAAAATCTATGTTTTCTTTTTTGGTTTTCGCCTAAGTCTTGCAGAATGTTTTTCACATGGCTTTTACAAAGCCAGTGAAACTTGTAAAAGATCTTGATTCATTGAGCATCTAATATGTGTCAGACAATGTGAAGGCAATGAATTTACAAGGATGCTGAAAAACAGAGCTCTTCCCTTTCAGTAAAATTTTTCCATTTGCAAAACACCATGTGCTTATTAAGATAATAGGTATTATTTTAAGAAGAAAGGCTCTGAATAAAAAAGATCATAATGTACCAGCAGTAGGTTGATATGCCTGAAGTTATTGATGGTGTAGCAGCTAACAAAAGAGAACGAAAATCGCTGGGAAAGATTAGTTCAGTGGTCACAATCAAATTGAGCATGACTCAAAAGAAGGAAAAGCTTAATAATAAGTTACATTATGGTTTAAATTCCCAAACAATGATGCCCCATAGGATTTATAAATGAACCAAAGGAAGGAATAGGATTATTATCTGTAGTTATATAAGAGTATAAGAAAGAAACTGGTGTAGACTGGAAGCCCTCTCCTGCCTTGTATCAGGGTAGGTGTACATGCACCCTGTTCATTTAGGTGGGAAATTAACGAAATATTTATTTATTTATTTATTTATTTATTTATTTTTGGAGACAGACTTTCACTATGTCTCCCTTGGTAGAGCGCTGTCACAGCTCACAGCAACTTCAAACTCTTGGGCTAAAGCAATTCTCTTGCCTCACTCTCCCCAGTAGCTGGGACTACAGGCACCTGCCACAACACCCGGCCATTTTTTTGTTGTAGTTGTCATTCTTGGTGCATGTGGCTATCACCGGAACCACTGTGCTATAGGCCCTGAGTCGGAATTAAAGAAATTCATGAGTGATTTAGGTCTTCATTTTATAACTTAATACTTAATTCAAGACCAATCTGAGTCTTCGTTAGAAAGCATAAAATGATAGCACATTACTTTCAGGTTAGGTAGTAGGTAAAGTTTTTACCAGTTTTTGCCACTTTCGGATGTTTAATCTTGAAGTTCCATGTCTATGTTCACAACATGTTCCTATGCACAGAAAAGAAGTTGCTTCTTACCTGTATAGAACTTTCTGCCTGTGTTTTGCATTTAAAATATCTATTTACATAAACAAATTTATGTACTGAGGATGTAAACATCGCGAGTTCAATTTAGGCATCAATGGGCGAAAAGTTTCTCAAATATTTCCTCTGGTTGAATGACTTACCCCAAACCTTTTGGTAGATAACTGAGTCCTGTCTCCCACTTTTTAAAATTCCATCAATCTATCCAGGCTAATGAATCTTCCTGTATTTCTTTCAGGTATTGTTCCATTAATGCATTGCACTACTGCCTTTGTGAAACTGAACTAAACTGGAGAGAAGTTGAAAAGAAAGAAGTGATGTTGTGTGATATTAGTAAGTGAAGAAGTGGACTTTTAGGTAGAAATCTTGCCCCAAATATGGCAATGTCTGACTTAAAGAGAAGATAGGATGCATTTAATAAGTTGTTAAAATAGAAATTAAAAAAAAATAATTGGAATATTAGGTCTGTAAGAAACCTTATCCTTGACTTTGTCTTATCCTTTTTCTGAATGCAGACTGGTTGATGCCTAGTTCAGACCGTTTTCTAATACATTTCCTTTCATCTAGTCCTCTCCATGGAAGCCAGATACATCAGAGGAAAATTTCTATTACAAAGAAAAAGAAAGCTGTGTACCAATTTAGCAATTATGATAGGTAGATTAAAGCACCTGGAATGAGTACATAGTCAAAAAGGCAGGAGGGAAAACACTCAGGGTGAAGAATTCCAAAATGATTGCTTCTTCTTAAGGAAAGTACCATTTGTTAAGTTTCTGTGTCAAAATCAAATTGTCTCTCAAGTCTTGTCTAGATGAGTTCAATAATTGCAAGAACGGTGTTTTTCCAATAGTCTCCTTGTTTCTATTTTATTTTTTAAGGGTTGATAGTTTTTAAGAAGATTGTATTAGAAAGGTGTAAATAATAAACTGAAATAGGAAAGAGATGAGATTTAGCTTTTGATGATAGGAAACGTGTATTCGTGGGTGCGTGTGTGTATTTCATATATATACATTTATATAGTGATATAAAAATATCACTAGATTCCTTGGACTTGAATAGTTTTAAAATATTATTTAGGATGGAAATTCAGATTTAGTTGCCTATATGATGCCATCCATAGGTATTTATACTAGTTCTTATAGTTTCCATAAAAGCTATTGTGGTCGGCATTTTTTTTTTGAGATCATTATTTGCTTTAAAATTTTATTTGTCTTTTCATTTAGTCCTTATTGCTGATTTGGCCATTTTTTTTTTTTTTTGTAGATGGTCAGTCTTGGAAAAAGATAACAATACCCTGAACCTAATTCAATGGATTATGGAACTGTTATATGTCCTCACTGTCTAAGGAAAACAGCTGTAAAATAAAACATGGCATTTACTGTGATTACCTCACTGTTCTTAACCAGGACTGCCTTGCCGTCTACTAATGTTGACTTACCTAGAGCAAGCGCTTTCCAGGAAGGAGTCATCTTTGCAGGATTTACGTCCCAGCCAACAGTAGTCCTCTATTTGACTTACTGCTCACTTCAGATTCCCTGGACCATCTCATGTGGTGAATAAATGAATTTTATTTTCCTATCATTACTAGTTTCTCATATGTTTGTGGAAAAAGATTTTATTTACCCCTTACCTGCTCAGTGTATCTCACTGTATTAGTTTCCTCCTCTTTCTAAAGTAAAGGATTTTCTCTTTTTCTTGGGCATATGGGTTTCCCAGAAGTGTCATAAGGGGTACATCTAATCAGCGGTTCTCAACCTATGGGTCATGATCCCTTTGGGGGTAGAACAACCCTTTTACAGGATTCACCTAAGACCATCCTGCAGATCAGATATTTACATTACAATTCATAACAGTAGTAAAATTACAGCTATGAAGTAGCAAGAAAAATAATTTTATGGTTGGCGGTCACCACAACATGAGGAACTATATTAAAAGGTTGAGGAAGGAAGGTTGAGAACCACTGATCTAAATAGAATAAGTCAGAAATGACCTAGGCACTCAGGCATGCCTCTTGCAAGACAATGAATTAAAAGGATTCAGGCTGCTGATTAAGCAAAGTTAATCTGCTTGTGGTTCCACAGTGGGTGCTTCTCCTATGGTCAGGTAGCTTGTGGGAACAGACTTTGCAGTCTTCTGGTTCCAACGCATATCACCAATGTCTCCTGCAATCCATTGCTGTTTCGGTATAAAGCTGGGGTTGTGCAAATCGAAACCCAGAGGGCGTCTTTTACTCCAAATAACAAATAGTCTTATACTAGAAATTTTATACCTCTTCCCTAGATGACCCAGAGAATTTAAACCTCAAATACTTGTATCATAGCAAAATATAAGAAAGAAAATAAAATAACCTTCTCAGAATCTGAAATTTTGCATCCTCTACACTCAAAGAAGAGGTCACTTTCTCTCTGAATTTAAATTATTACTTTCTAAATATTTTCTTCCACTTAAAAGCTAGAAAGCAAATCTGATACCCCCTAGTAAGCTGAATATAATTTTTCTAGTCTCTGCCCAATTCATTCTTGCTTATGAATTTCTATTCCTTGAAGGATACTAGTGATGTTTCCCTTGTTACTCCTCCTGTTACAGTAAAAATAATCTTTTCTTGTTTAGTTTTTAAAGACCCAGTCCTTTTCCCAGTAGTCCTAGTCAAGACACTGGCTTTCCAATGCAGAAATCTGTTTCTCCTTTAAATATAGACCAAGAAGAGAAAACTCATGAGGGTGTTTTTTTCATGTTACTTTATCACTGTATAATTATGCAAACTTTGTTTCATTTCCTGCTAACCTTAACTATTTCATTTTATTATTTTTAAAGTAAAATTCATCAAAAAATATGCCATTCTCACTTCCAGGTGAACTCTTCTCCCCCTTTTCCCATTTCTCCGCCTTTACAAACAGGGTCATACAGACATACATATATTCTGTCTGTACTGACCTCAAGGTCATACCAAGGAGATGTTCTTCCTCTGGTGACAAAAGAAATAAAAAGTCCCTAGAGGGCTGAGTTTGCAAACCTGATCTTAAAAGGTAAAATTAATGCTATCAAAAGAAAGACACTTTCTTATGATAGGATCAGAGTGCAATATATGTCATCAAATGAAATTGGACACTTGAGGGCTCTTCATGGCTCAGAGTTATTGATTGGAATAGCAAACTGAGTAATTTGCAGGCAACTAACTTGTGGCACATTGAAATGAAGGAACCATATGTGAAAATGTGTGAAATTAACAGAAGTGGTGTTACTCCTTCAGCGTTTTAGATGAAAAACACATGCAGTTTTAAAACTCCAGATTTGCTATTTCAAAGACCCTGAGAGCATCTGCTAGGGATTGCATGATCTAATCTCTAACAGCACATGCAGTCAGCTTTTCAGCATGTCACACCATTACTAAGTAAAGAGCCAGAAAATGAGCAGGCAGGTCACTTTTCACCTCATTAGCACAGCAGGAGGGGGCTCTGGAAAACAAGATGCCAGGAGAAGCCATGGGGCTTGCTAGTATCTCTTTTGAATAACAGAGAAAGGACCCAGCTGTGTACTCCCTCTAACTCTGCATTCTGTTCTTTCCCCTGCAATTCTTTCCCTTTTCTTCTGACCTTTCATCAGTTTGACCCCCATAGTGCTCAGAAACCACCACGAGGTCCTATCTGCGGAATCTATAATTCATCTTTATTTTTCCTTATGGTAGACCTTAGTTTTGACATAATTATATTCAATATGATATGGCTATGTCCTCTTTAATGTCCTTGGCCACACTGAAACTTTGAGTCTTTGGACACAAACGTGAAGATTCTGAGAGGGCAGACTTCATTTCATTCACTGAGCTGCCTCTCATGTACATAAAATTATCTAATAAAAGTTTAATTTCTACCCTCTAAGGCAGTGGTTCT
>CAUYRH010083988.1:0-19876 GCA_963574655.1 Perodicticus potto | reverse complement strand
AGATCTCTATAAAGAGAACTATGAAACTCTAAGAAAAGAAATCACTGAACATGTCAACAAATGGAAAAACATACCTTGTTCATGGTTGGGAAGAATCAATATTGTCAAAATGTCTATACTTCCCAAAGCAATATACAATTTCGATGCAATGCCTATTAAAGCTCCACTGTCATATTTTAAAGACCTTGAAAAAATATTGCTTCGTTTTATATGGAATCAGAAAAAACCTCGAATAGCATCTGTGATTTTGAACTGGGACTTGTCCTGCCACAATTGAGGGCCTGAAGTACCTCTAAAAGCCCTCGTTTTCCTAAGAGTCCTTTTAGCAATTCAAATTCTATGGTTGTTGAGATGTGACCTGTATGATCCTGTGGTCATCCACTTCTCCACTCTCAGTTCATGCCTTTTGTGCTACATCTCCACTTAAGAGACAACTGTATAAGTATGAGGATGATGCTCTGGGCTAAAGAATCACATGTTGTGATGCTATGGGCTACAAAATCAGCAGTTATGTAATAAAACAAAGGTAACTCAATTATTTGAAAAGCTAAACACCAACTATAACATAATGGAATGGGGAAAATATGACTTTAATTACAAGTACCAGAGTTCCTCTAAATAGGACAGATATCTGATACAATACCCATTTGATTACTGTGGGTTTGGCAGGTAAGACCTGCAGATCTTAGCTGAAGGTTAGGGCAGTTTAGCAATATGGCAGAAAACAGGCCCAGGAAAGGAAGAACCTATCTGAAATTTTTGGTACGGCTGTGGCCAAAGAGCTTTTGACAAGAGAAGAAAGAAATTTAAATTTTAAGTACTTTCTGATGTAAGCTACTTCTGTGGTCCCAAATAACAAGCAACCATTTGCTCGACTCATAGCCTTGAGTTGTTGAAAACCTTGGGGAATTGAAGTCTTAGTGTGTGCACAGTGTGTAGAACAGAGACAGCAGAGCTTAATCAGCAAGAAGACCCATAAATTTCACTCAGGGAATGAAAGCACGAATTCAGAGCCAGAAGTGAAGAATGCAAAGAAAGGTAAGTCTCCTTCCTCCAAGAATTTCTGATGATATCAAAGAGGGATGCTAAATTATTTAATGACTATATAATAAGAATTTTGAGTTTATTTAATTTAAATCTCAAAGGGCAATTTGCCTCAGCAGACATCTAGAATATAACAGGATTGATTTTTCTTAAACTTTGTTAGAATATAAGCTTCTTGTTACCTGAATCTCCAATGATTTATGCGGTCTCAGATACATAATAGAGACTTATAAATACCTGTGTCTGAGCACAGGGGAGCCCCCAAGTTTATGATGAAGAAACCAGTGCTATCATGCCATCAGGAACATATTCAAGGTCATAGAGTTTGTAGATTGAGAATGCGATTCCATGCTGTGAAAGTATTGCTGTTTTTCCTATTCCATTCAAAAGTACCATTGCGATCTTATTATTATAATGTTTTAAATAAACTGATCTGGTAGAAAGTCCTTGAATGTACTATATAATCTGGGCTGGGTTATTACTCTCTTTATTAATAACAGTTTAATGGGCATGAAAGAAATTAGGCTATTTCCATTCTCACCCTTCCACACACTTACTTTGTGTCTATTCATAATAGTTTTCAGATAAGTATCCCATTGAGACCATTTGGAGTTGTATTGTGCTTTCTTAAAGTTTTAAATATTTTATTCTTTTTTACTTTCAGGCTCTGCTACACTAAGCATTTGATTTAGGGGAAATAACAGAGTTTAACAAAAGACATTGAGAAACTTAGACATAACAGATGCTTGCCTGCAGACACCTAATTGAGCTGGAAAGCCTCAGTCCAGATCCTAAAAGTCATAACTGTTAGTTGACTAGAACTGACTCATCACCACTTAGAAGCATGGACTACCAGCCATTTCAGAATCATAACACCCAAAATGGCTCTTCATTGTATCAACTTCATCTTATCACTGTTGAGGGGTAACATAATTCTTACAGTGGGAAGCAGCCTTCATTTCTAAGAGGTAGTAACTATAGCTTGCAGCTAATTGTCTTAGCAATGACACAGTATAGACTCTCTTTAAAAAGCCATGATGGGAATATCGCATTGATCTCTTATCTCAGCAAAACCCGAACATTGTTGCTCCAGCATACCGAAAAGAAATAAAATACATTCTTTTTGTACAGCAGAATTTGAAACTAGAATCTGACTTCAATTGAGATCAATTTTTATGCAAATTATATAGAAATATCAGGCAAAAAAATTCACAGTCTTGTGAAATTCACACAAAATTATTAATGAATTATTTGCTATGTTATAGACAATCCTTCCAATATTCTCTAAGCTCCTAAAAATATGGACATACTAAAAATTTTCTAAGAACAAATTTCATTTGTACTCTCCTCTGGCTTTCCATTAGATATTATAAGCTTTACCTTTGAAACAGCTTCCATTGCATTTGTTATATTCTAAACATCTTTAGAAGTAAAATCACACAGTAGGAATTGATTGGACAATTTTATCTGACTCCATTCAAACCATAAAGGATCCATCAGTATTCTGGACTCACTGAATTAGTATATAGGTAATGCTGAGAGAAAAGACTCAGGTGTTGTAAAGAGGAAGAAATGATAAAGTTGAGGACAAAATCTGAGTGAATCTTTATCCAATGTTACCACGGGAAGAGGTCGAGAAAGCAAAACCAAGATGCCCCATGGCAGGAGGAGTGGTCTCTGGGAGGGGAGAGGCTGTGGTGGAGAATCTGGGAAGCAGAGTCATGTCACAAGAGTCCTTCCAGGTTCTGCCACCTGCTGATATTGAGTGACCCTGAGCAAGCATAAAGATAAAACAGTTCATTGGCATAGTATACAAGTTATTCTCCAAGCCTCGTGCATATTCACCCAGAAATGCCTTTACTAGGGCAACTACACTCTCACTTAGTTCTGCATGAGGGTTTAAAATGTTTCCATCAAAGACCAAAAAGGTAGTCCTCTATTTTCTTTTGTACACTTGTGAAAACAATAAATATTGCAAATGGTAAGCACCCATTGCTACTTCCCCTTGTTTCTCAAGCCAGTGGCTGACCCAACACCATATTTTCCTTCTTGCTTGCTAGAAAAAGGGGGGACAACTTTATCAGATTCTTAGACTAATCCATGAATAGTGGCCAGGTGCCATTCTGAGTGGCAGTATTATATTCCTGTTCAGCAGAAAACATAAATCTGATTTCTAAAATGAAATTGATGGAAGTACTGGTGTCAGGGGCTAAATAAAAATCCATATGTTCTCTCACCGAAAGAACATCAGTTCCTGAGCTTCCTTTGTTGGCTATGCTCTGGGAGACACTCAATGGCCATAGGTTATAAAAGGTAGGATACTGAGAAATCTCAGCACACACCTAATAGGTGATGACAACATTGCTGTTGACAAATCCCCATTCTTTTGTGAAAATAAATACATCTCTTTCTGTTTAAGGGACCAATGATTGAGACTGTTAATTCTGTCTTAGTCAATTCGACAACTGAAAAGGTAAACCCAAGTAATAAGGATGTAAGGATGTATGTAATAAGCTAACAAAATAGGCTAATAAAGCTTATACCCACAATGAGGCATCCAAGTTACTATATATCTCTAGAGACATAATCAGGGCAGAAGGCTAAAATCAATAAATATGAAAGAAGAAATTTCAACATTAGATTTCATTCCGAATGAGAAAATAAAAGGTAATGCCAATGAACACTGGTCTAACAGTAGATCAGAGAACTCTAGAGAAAGATGAAAGATTAAATTTTTACTTGAAATAAACTTACCTTGGCATAAACCATCTTCGAATACAAAAGCTCACACAATTGAGACTGCAACAGATACTTGTGTTTACTCTATTTTGCTTTTTGAATATCTTGCACCTATCCACTAGTTTGGGATATCCCCTTTTTCTTTGTAGAACTAGGGCTGCCATTTCCCTATGGAAGATATAAGGGCTGCATTCTCCCTTTTCCCTTTTCAGTCCCAGCAAGGAGAGGCATCCTCTAGAAAAGGATGATCAGCGACTTTCTGTCTGGCACTCTGACATCCTATAAGGTCCCTCGAAGACAAAGGACCAATTGAAATGCACTGCAGGTGACGATGGCAGAGGCTTTCCCCTCCAGCAGAAGGGACAGTACTCTGTATACAATACTGGTAACAATCCTTACTTTATGGTACTAGAGCCACCTGGGACCCTGTCCAGTTGGCAAACCAAGTCCTTCTGTCCTTACTAAGCTGTGAGCCCCCAATGTTCTTTAAACTTAGGATCAGAATCAATTTATGTTATTTGCAACCAAAAAATATCCTAACTGATGTCAAGACTTATTCCATGAAGTTGGAACTCACTTCCATACAATCTTCCATTTGGAAGCAGAATCACATCTATTACCATGCTGGGAATTGTAATAGGAGTCAAAAGACCTCCAGAATCATGTGAAAAACTGCTTATCAGAATGATCTGTGGCAAACTTTCTCACCTTTCTGAGCCTTGGTTTCTCTATCTGAAAACCTGGGTTTAGGTTTTGGTCCGAGGGGTTGAGATCTGAGCTTTTATGAGCTTTACAACCACCTGTTATGGTTGACAAGACAATGGACAAGAATCACACCTCCCTCCTCTTGAATCGTCTCATCCAGTGCATGGTTTCCAGAAGGAAGGAGAGTCATTTCTGATGCTTATGAAACAACTGTGACAAAAGATGAGGGCAAGATAGGATATTATGATACTGGCAACTACTCTAGACTACCAATAGTTTGATTTCTGTACATATTTCTGCTATGAACTTAATTGTACCCCCTCAAAATTCATATGCTATAGCTTGAACTCCCTACCTGATTGTACTGAATAGGATTTTAAGGACGTGATTAAGATTAAGTGAAGTCATCAGGTTAGAGCCCTGATCTGGCAGAACCCGTGCCCTTGTAAGAAAAAGAGACACCAGAACTGCCTCTCTCCACCATAGGAGGGCACGGGAAGAAAGTAGCCATCTGTATGCCAGGAATGAAGCCCTCGTCACAAGCCAAACACTTCTAGAACTTGTTCTTAGACTTGCCAGCATCTAGCAGTGCAAAAAAATCCCCCCAAACACAAGAAAACAAAAGAAGATGTTTTATTACAGCAGCCCAAGAAGATGAAGATGACACCTAAGGCTTTCCATGAAAATTGCTTGCAAAAATAAGCAAACTTCAAATAATTCATTTATTTTCCCCACTTATCTGTGAGGTATCTTGTTATTATTATCCCCAAATATTTATATAGTGTTTTCCTTTTTGAAGTGCTCAAGATCACTTATTAACAACCATAGAGATGTGCCTTGATGCTTGAAAAATTATTTCCAAAAGTGAAATAGGGATGGAAATAAACATGTGGCATCTGGAACAAGGGTAAAAAAGAGAAACTGAGGATTTTCCGTGAAGAATGAGATGAAATAATTCAGTTGAAACATTGGAAGCATCGTTGTATTATCAATGTGCAACCTTATGGAAACAGTTTTCTCAAACAGTATTTTTCCCCCTAAAAAAGAGGTTTTGTTTTTTTTTAGCATTGTTCTTTCCTGCCCTTTCTTTCTTCTACTTCTTGCCACTAAAATAGGATTTATTGTTTTATTTTTGGCAAAGAAAATAAAATGTAAGATCATGATATGGAATTGAAACTGCATTTGGCTTAGAGTCAAAGTTGTGCATTCTTCAAACTCATTAATAATATAAGAAAAAAAAAAAGCAAAATGACCACATGCCATTTTTTTTTTTTTTTGCTCATTTAAATGACTACAGTTGGAAGTAGCACACAAAGTCCTTGATGGCAAGGTCATGATGAAATTAGCACAGTCTACAATTGCAGATAACGTTGCAAATTTGCCCCAGTTTTTGGAAAACAACTTGACAATATGGATACTCATGATCCCCTTGAGGCTATAAATGTCTTTGAATTTTATTTTTTTCTAAAGTGGTTGACAGAACAAAAGAGACCAGAGATGTGAAGGAGTTTACCCAAGATAACACAGCAAGTTAGTGACTCATCCTCCAGCACATAACACTGGCTTTGCCATATAGCATGATCCTTATTACATGTTTATGAATGAACAAATAAATAAATTTAGGAGCCAAAGCACTTTATTTTCCTCTCAGACATTTTTTCCAGAAAATAAGGTCAAATTTATTCAGTGATGTTTATTGGAGAATTTGTTATACCTATGAAAAAACAGCAGAATAATTATAATTGCTCTAATAGGAATAATGCTTAAGAAATTTTTCTAGCACCTTGATGAACATTATATATGAACGATATAGTCACTAAATACATATTTGTCAATCCGTGATTAAATACTTGACAATACAAAGCATCTTTTAGTTAAAAGTTTTAAAGAGACTTTCTTCTAATTAGTAGTAAATTAGAAACTATAGCTTTGCTCAATTTAATTACTGTTTGAAATCCACCAAAAGTATTCTTCACTGACATGGAAGCATTACTCAGGTGGGGGAAATCTTTGGCTCAGTATTTTGGAGTCAAACAGAGGACAGGCCATTCAATACCTAATAATTTAACTTCTGCTTAAATTTTAATTAAAATGAGCTCTCACTTGGGATACATTTTAGTTTTCTTGTCCAGCCAACTGGACCTGTATATTGAATCTAAAATGTTGAGTAATGGCTATTCATTTTTTTTTTTCCTGAGACAGAGTCTCATTTTGTCATCCTTGGTAGAGTGCTATGGCATCATAGCTCACAGCAAACTCCAACTCTTGGGCTCAAGAGATTCTCTTGCCTTAGCCTCCTAAGTAACTGGGACTGCAGGCACCTGGCACAACCCCTGATTATTTTATTTTTTTAGAGATGGGTTCTTGCTCTTGTTCAGGCTGGGCTCAAACCTGCAAGCTCAGGGCAATCTACCCACCTCGGCCTCCCATAGTGCTAGGATTACAAGCATAAGCCATTGAATAGCCAGTGCATAGCCATTGAATAGCCATTGAATGGCCTATGGCTATTCATTTTGTCTCAAGATCAGTAAATGATGTGAACCTTGCAAAGTACTTGATTCACGGCATCAGAGAACCTGAGGGTTGAAAGGGACCTACAGAGTTAGTTGCACCCAACCACTGATCCTGCCCATGCTCAACTCCCATCTTCAACATTGTCATCAGGCAAAAGAGATAACCACACAGGACTGACTTTTAGGTAAGCCGCTTTCTCCTTTCAGTTGTGTTTATTGATGTCATATGATAGTAAAAAAAAAAAACAAAACTAAATGTGCCTTCTAATCTAGGGCAATTTCATGTAAAAGAAGAGCGATGCTGTGATAAAGCAAAATTCAGGTTGCAGAGGTACCAGGATAGTCACAGTTCTAAGGTTTTATTATATTTTAAATTTTGCATTCCCTAAGGGTTTTCATCAAGATTCATCTTCTTCTAGAGAATGAGATCAGATTATAACTAAAGATAGACTTTCACTGTATATCTAGATACTCTTCTGAAGACTAAAAACTTGACCACAACACTCTGTTCTCAGCTATATTTAATTACTTTATTCCTGAATACTGACTCCAAAGAATAAAATACTAGCAAATGCTCTGAGGACACAGTAAAAATATAGTTAAATATTACTTATTTGGACTGAGCCACCCAAATACTACTACAGAGTAGCAGAAAATCTGATTTTTCATCAAAATGGTAATGTCTTCATTGTTTTCTTGATTATAAAACCAATCACTCCTTATAATAACCTATCAAATTGTTCACAAAATGACTCCATTATTCCATCTCTAAAATATAATAAACCTTAGACAATTTGGTACATATACTTTCAAAAAAAAATTTGGTGGGGGGACAGAGTCTCACTATGTCACCCGTGGTAGAGTGTCATGGCATCACAGCTCATAGTAATCTCCAACTCTTGAGCTTAAGTGATTCTCTTGCCTCAGCCTCCCAAGTAGCAGGGACTACAGGTGGCCACCATGATGCCCAGCTACATATACTTCCAAATATTTAATTGTTTAATAATATACTATTTTTCACTCTACACAGTTTATAACAGGGATCTGCAAACTACAGCCTGTGAGCTCTCTACCTGTTTTTGTAAAAACTTGTAAAAAAGTTTTACTGGAATATGGCCATGCTCATTTGTTTCCGTTTGTCTATGGTTCCTTTCCTGCCCAAAATGCAGAGATGAGCAATACGGGGCTGCAAAGCTAAAAATATTTACAATCCAGCCCTTTGTGGAAAAAAGTGTACCAATAACCTTTACTTCCTGTCAATGTTATATCAAAAATATCCTTTCATGATAATTTTATGTACTGCATTCTTTTTGAAAAATACATATCATTGAATTTATAGAAATTTTGTAACTTAACTGATATCCTATTAAAGGACATTTGAAATGATTTTCATAAATGGACTTAAAAATGTCAAGAAAGAGGAGTCAAGAGGTACTTAAAAGTGGAGGCTGATACAAACCTATATGAAATCTGCTTTAGAAAACTGCAATAAAGTGTTTGTGGAACCACTTCACATTGGGTTTTCCTGTGAGTACTTGAGATAGTTTAACATTACTTGAAGTATCTTAAATTTTCTCCCAGAAATCCTGGGAGTAAAGAAAGGGGTTGACAAGATTGCACATTACACTCTAACTAAGGAAATGGGATGCAAAGCAGAGTTTGAAATTTGGCCTTTCTGAAAGCTCAGAAACTCTGCATTACATAAACTCAAGTGACTCTATTTTATCACTGTTTTAAGGACAATAACTCAATGGCTCCTATTTACAAAGCCTTAGCACTGCATTCCCTATCTATAAGCCCTAAGCTCTGTGTAAAAGGCACTTGCTACTTTCTAAAAGGCTGCCTTTCCCCCACTTTCCTAGCATTAGCCCAAAGAGGCCAACTTATTAGAAACTCTTCTCAAATGTCTGGCCTGGCAAGGACAAAGTTTGGTTTAAATGCTGAGAAGGCTCAAGAATGAGGTAAATGATTGGGCAATTGAGCAGCTGCTGTCAGAAGTTCAAGGTTTCATCTGGAAGACAGAATGCCCCTGCTTCCCCAGCTATGTGAGATTCTCTGTTTGGCCTTTGTAGTCTAAAGGAAGTTCTTAGGTTTGGTCTTCTCTGTGCTCTAAATCCCTATTTAACAGCTAAGGTGAGGTGTCACTGACGTGGTAGACTACCTTTTCCCCATCTCTTGGCTCTAGCTTTGATGTTACCCCTTTAAGAGGTCTTCCTTGAACATTGATACATATCTGGCCCTCTCCTCACCTTTTGTTCTCTATCTCAGCACATGGTGCCTTAGTTACAGCATTTATCACAGTGCAATTATTGTACAGTGACCCAAAAGCCAACTATGGCTTTTGGAAAAGGAAAAGGAAGTATAAGGAAAATGAAAAATTATAGTTCTGATAATTTTGTAAATAAAGGTACACTTACATGTTTATTCATTCACCCATCAGGCTATGAACTCAATGATAACAAGAACTAAGCCCACCTGATTCACTCTGCATCCCCCATGATTTGAACCACCTGGCCCATAATAAGAGATTAATGAGTATTTGCTGCATTAAGGGATGAATAAATACTAGAGTAAGCAATATCTTCACATGACTGCTAAGTTCTGGACTCTGGACACAGACTCTACAGTATTGACAACCCTGTTACAGATGAGACTGGTCAAGAGCAATTTAATTTTCTTGTGCTCCTCTTTCCTCATTAGTAAGAGACCAAGAAAAATTTAGAAACTAATCAACAGGATTTTTTGATGTTCTAATTAGTTTGGTTCTGAGGCACAAAGAATATCTTTAAAAAATAATAGCTATTATTTCTATTACTATGTTATTTTCCAATTTATAAACATGGGTTGGAAAAATCCATTTTCTTGCTTGTATTCATGCAAAACTGCAGGTTTTAAAAGCACTTTTCTATGTACACTAATTTTACACTTAGAAATCCTTGGAAGTCAGGTCAATTGAGGGTCACGCTAATCATTCTAAGTAGAAATGATGAGTAAACTAAAGGCCTTGGTACTGGTGTGTCTCATCCAGGTATGATGGGGTCAAGCCAGGTGCTGTTCTGACCTCTACCCACTCTAACTGTTCAACATCCAGCTTCCCCAAGTCAGTTTAAAAGAGTGAACATAAAACACAAAGGTGAATAGAATAAACATTCTATCAAGATCTACCCTAGAATGCACGACCAAAAAAAATATTAGCTGAATTCTAGACTGCCTTATTGAATTTTCCTCTTAAGGGAACATAAAAATTGATCAGCTCTTGAAAATTCAAAGTGAAGGGAGAAAGGTAATTTTCAGACTTCTTTCTGGCTGTCAGGCAGGAAATAACAAAAACAGGCCTAGCTCATAGGTGTATTTTATCAAGTGTCTCCTGTTAAGCAAAATAATCAACTTCTAAACATGATTTTACAACAGGCCTGAATGTGGTTGAGAAGTTATTTACAAAGTTTTTGGTGTATGCATCAAGGATTTCTGCTGTGTTCTCTCTCTCTCTCTTTTTTTCCCCTGAGTGTCAAAAGATCTCTGGGACTGAAGAATAATAGTAGTCATAGTACCCTCTGGCAGGAACTATGCTAGGAGATTTTCATAGTCTCTGTGATATTAAAATTGTTTAGATGAGAAGGCAGGTAGGCAGGTATTTCTATCCACACTTTATGGAATGGGAAACAAAGACTCAGAGAGGTTAACTGACTTGCCAAAGGTCTCAAAACACACAACAGGCAGAGCCAGGATCCGAGCTCAGTCATGTCTGGTTGCAAAGCACTTGTTCTTTCTACTGAACAGAGTTACCCTGCCTAATTTCTCAACGCCTTGGGGGATAATAATCCCAAACCAGGATTTGATAAACTTGAACCTACTTCCAACTTCCTACTACTTCATCTGACCCCTACACTTTCACTTACCCCAAAGGAGCTGCATACTTCTGCTTTTATGGCTTGCAAAAAGGGTGGGGGAAGGAAATGACTCATGTGCTGATTTCTGTAAAGCAGATGAAACATCTTGAAGAAAAAGATTCTGTGCAGAGGCCAAGAAGTAAATGGTGCAGCCTAAGGATCTGATGGTGTGTGAGCCATGAATTCCATGAAAATCAACTTAGAAAATCACCATTAAGTTTACTGAGCTTTCACTGTATAACTGCTCAATACTTTCCATGGCAATATAGCAAAAACAAGGCAGCAAAGGAAAATCCATCATGGAGGAAAATTTAAAAAATAGGACTTAAAAATAATACCAAAGACTATAAAATTATTTGCTTCTGTCATGAGTTTATACAATAATTATAAAAGAGTACCAATTATAGACTGGTATCATGAAGTCCAGATCAGTAATAATCTTAGAATCTTTTGTATGTTTTCATTTCATAAAGTAAGAGCTGATCTGTTCCTGGGAGAACAAGAAGGTACAGTGGAGGTTGAGGAGGAGAGAGAGAGAAAGAAGGAGAGGATAGATTAGGATTGCAGAGAAGAAGAGTGAGAAAAATAGCAGGACAGAGACTCAGGAAAATGAGGCCCCTTGCATGGGTTAAATAACCCATGTGAAGGATTTAAGGAAGTAAGACAATAATGGCGGATGGAAAGAGTTGAAGGTTGAACTGTGGACAGGCTTGATTGTCTATCAAAGCTTTTATGAGTTTATTCTCTAGACTAAAGAGGGTAGGGGGCTGATGTAATATCAACTGTTATTTACTGAGTGGGAAATCTATACTTGGCACTACGACTATTTGAATTACTACACCATCCCTGCTTCCCTGCTTGGTAGCTACAACTATTTTCATTTTTAAGAACAGGCAATTGAAACTCAGAGAGGTTCAGAAGCCAAAACAAAATTACTCAGCTAATAACATGTGGAACGAGGCCTTAAGCCAAAGTCTGCCAGTTCCGAAGCCCATAGTCTTGTGATAACACATGACTTCCTAAATCTTTCAACTGTGCAATGAAAGTGTTGATTTAGTATTTGTACTGGGGGTCTGGAGTATTAGATGAGAAAGAGTAGAGGAAAGCAAAATAATAGGACTGAAATCAGATGACTGTTTCTTGCTCAGTAAAAGAACCTGACCAGAATGTTGAGGTGGTGGGGGACAGACAATAGTTAACATGTCTAACAGTTTAAGATAGTAACATGTGGAACTAAAATCTATTATTTTCTTTAACCTTCACAAAAATTACTATTATTATTCCTATTACCTATGAGGAAACTAAAGGTCAGATGAGGTAAGTTGTTTCTCAAAGGCCAGAAAATTATTCTCAGGCTGGACACAGATGCAACACAAGTAATCTGTCTACAGAATGTGAGAACAAGAGAAGGGAAGTAAGGGAAAGGGGTGTCTACATATGAGGACTCCACAGAGCTGGGGATTAGTAGAGTATAAACAAATAAAAGTGGTGGGTGACTCACACTTCATGATGTGGTCTGAAACTTGGGAGACCAGAAAAATTACATTCTCTTTAATGACAATACAAAGACAGCTCTTATTTTGGACAGAATGAAGAAAAGTGTTCCTAGTGGTTTCAAATCAGGGGAATCAGACCATTTCAGTATAAAATACTACAGTGACTTCAAGAAGAAGAACAATGAACTAAGGCTGCTGGATTTGGAAATTAGAAAAAGAAGAAAAAAGGGGGTTTTGTAAAGGGTTAAAGGGTAGATGAAAGGGTGGTGAGGCCACAGAGATAGAAAGTAAGGGTTTTTCTTTTTCAACGTAGCCGATTAGTGTTTCTCTTCTTTGAATCTTGCTTCCTTTGCAATTAAAAAAATAATATTTATTAAGCTCACATGTGTTTAACAATATATAAGAGGCTGGGGATATATTAAGATAAAGAGGAGATGATACCTTCCTCCCTGAGGTTCTCAGACTGATGATGGAGACAGATCTGAATAGTGACAGGGAAAAGCTAACTACTTCCTCCAAGATGATGTCTAAAGTGCTGTTGTGGGGGCCCAGGAAGCAGTGCAGCTCAGAGGTTAAGAGAAGGGCTTTGACATTATAAGCACAGCTTTGGATTAAAACAGACCCAGGCTTATGCTCTGGCTTAGTAGCTATAAAAAACTTGGGCAGGTAACCTAACCTCCTTAAGCCTTAGCTTCATCTTCTATAAAAACAGGGATAGTGTCCACCTCATTGAGCTGTTGTGAGGTCGTGAGCATTATGGAAGATAACTTGTATAAAGTGGTTACCCCATGGAAAAAACTCAATAAATGTTTTCCCAAAATGTCCACTCCCTGGAGAGGTCAGGCAAAGTGGAGATGATACTTACATGGGATCTTAGAGGACAAATGTAGACATCATTGGATGAAGGGGATGGAGGAAGAGACGAGGAAAGTTCACTTCAAAACTGGGAATTGCATGCACTAAAATTGGAGAAGAGAGAAACCACCGGGGATGGGAGAGCCGCGGGTAGGTGAGTGAAACCATCACAGCTTGCACAGAGACAGCAGTGGGGAAGAGGCTCGAAGGGGATGAGAAGCGGGCAGTGCCACATGGAAAGGAGATGTTGGAGGTTTTCCTGCATTTAATGAGAAGCCATTGAAGGGTGTCTGTGTTAACGGTGCAGGAATTATTACACGATGCCCCAAGGAAGGACATTACCACCAACAATCTTTCATGCGGTTTCCAAGGTCTCTGGCTCTCAGGTTATTTCTTGCCTTACAGAATTCCTAACAAGCCAACCATGGTCTGAACACATTATAGTCATTCAATCTTTAATGCCATGGACCAGCTGCTGCTAAAATTATTTCTCTCTCTGAAAGAGGGATTTATGCCCAGAGGTCTCCCCCCAACTCCCCACCCCTGCTTTCTTTAGCAAAGATGAGGCCAAATACAGCAGGCGGTATCTATACACAGGAGTGGATAAATAATCCAAAGGTGTGCTAATCAACTATTTAGTTAGGGAGTTTGGGCCCTTGCCGTGTAAAAATCAATCGATCTAAAAGTACGTGGGAGCCCTTGCTGTGCACCAGGTACTTGGGCAGCCTCACTGGGGGACACAGGAGCTAGGAATTGTGGTCTTGCCTCTAGGCCTATACTGGGGAGGCAAGACAGAAAGTGGGAAACTTTATGCAGGTTTCATAACTATCTCAACAAAATAAATGTTACTACTCAGGCACGGGATTTAAGAACTCACTGTTAAGAGGAAGGTGATTTCTCAGGGACAGGAAACACCTCAACACACTTGAAGAAGTTGCCTTAAAGTGAGCTTTGGAGAGCAGTAAAATTTAGATGACAGAAGGGGAAACGATACTTTTTCAATCTGTGATTTCTGGACTTGGCATTTTCATTGTTTACTAAAATTCCCAAACAAATCCTATAAAGCAGGGAGAAATGACATAAGTTTGTAAACATTGTAGCCAAAGTAGGAATATTATGCTAAAAAAAAAAAAAATCTATCCTCTACTAGCTCACCTAGGACCATCATTTTGTAAAAGAATAATCTAACATCCAAAATGAAATGAGAACAAACTCAGACTAAAGCGGACATAATAATATTCTGTTGCCGGGTAATGGATTATAACAGATTTTGTGGTTTAAGTGAACAGCCATTTGTTATTTCATAGGTTCTGTGCGTCAGAACTAGGTTCTCTGCTGAGGCTCTCACAAGGCTGAATTCAAGGTTTCACATGGTCCGAGGCTCCTCTCTTGCTGACTGATGACGCAGGTCGTGGTAGCTACTTCAGGGGTCTTCCTGCAGTCCCCTCCCCATGCCCTTTCACACTTCCACTCTCTTTCTTAGTCTGCAACCTCTATACCCAGATTTAAAGGGCCCATGTAATTAGGCCAGTAACACCCCAAAAGTTTCCCTTTTGATGAAATTGATTAATAGTTTTAATTGCATCTGCAAAATCCCTTAGGCAATAACACAATCATAAGAGTGACACCTCATCATATTTCTAGTTCCTCCGTCTCTGAATTGGAGGAACGTGTCCCAGGCATGTACACCAGGGGGCAAGGATCTTGGCAGCCATCTTAGATTCTCTCTTCCACAGTGTACCTCTTGCAAAGAAGGGAAGAGGCAAAGTCAGGCCAAAATATGCCCAAAGATATCAGTAAAACTTCTTGATATGAATATTATTGATATCAGCAATTGTTATAGAAAAACCACTTTTACATAAGTAAAAAAATTATTTGATTTACCACTGCATTCTGAGGAAAGGTATACATGGAAAGCTCTTTGAGACAGAAGCTAGTCTGACAGCTGCTCTGTATGATATGGGGATGGGGCGGGACTGGAGAGTAAAGAGGTAAAATATAGGAGGCAGGAAGTGAGAAAAGGGATTCTAGATGTACCAAGGGGGAAAGACAGAGGATGGTGAGTCCCTACACTACTGACTTAGGAGGAAAGGTAAGTCTGATGAAAATGTTAAGGTCTTCGCTGTAAGAGGTGAAGGTAAGCTCCTCCCTCTGGCCTGCTTACGAAACCTTCAGTAGAATCTACATTCCTTTCTAATGCTTTCTGCTGTGCTAGAATTTCCCTGAGAAATATAAAGCAGAATTGAGTTCTGCACCAAAGATGATGTGGGACAACCAGAGAAAGAATGCATGCGAACACAAAGGCACTACACACACTAATGCACAGGTAAGTTGAAGGGAATAAAAGCAACATTCTTAATACACTTTGTGTTCAATTCTGAAAATTCTGGGGGAAATAAGATGTCAGAAAAGCACCTCCTTCTTGCATCCTTTTCCATTTTCTTCCTAAAGAACTAGAGCAAAGACATCCCACAGACCATCTGTTTTGCTACAATGGTTATGGGTGAACTTCAAGACCAAGATACATCTTCATGAGATAGATAGGAAATTATCTGAGAGCAACACTGTGAATCCTTGAGAATTGTAATTCAGAATGTGGACACAAAAATAGAGGGGCAAGAAAGTCTCAGGCTTTTGCAACCCAGTGAACATCTGGCTGAAGATCTTTCAAATATTCCTTACTCTACCATTCCCATTCCTTATCGCTTGCTCCAAAGGGAGGTCATTACAATCATCTCAGTGAGTCAGAAAATATGAAGAACGGTTGGAGGTTAAAAGTCCTGCCTGGGGGTGCTGCAAAATATGGAGTCAATTGGAGATCAGAACTCCCCAGTGCCTATGCCCCAGGCCTTTGCTTAACCTTAATAGAGCTTGAGTCCTTCAAAACCAAAAGCTTTTCCTTTGTGGTACTGTGATAGGATTATAGCAAATTGTCCCAGGGACATAGAAAGTGTGATTCAGTGTGACACATTATAGTCCACTTGCCCCCAGCTTGAAGAACCTTGTCTCAATTTCTTCCTCTGAAAACTGAATTGCAGTGCAGAGGTTTTCCCTCGTGGGGATGACGGATGGAGGGATGAACAGCAGAAGGCAGTGTGTGGGGGATCTGGGACTTGGGGCTGCAGTGTGGCTCCAAAGTAACTAACCCCAATGCTTTTGAAACAGTTATGAAGAAAATATACAAACTCCTTGTAGGTATGGTACCTAACTTCTATCTTGCCAAAAGTCCCTGGCTATAAAGTGGTGTAACTGTTGGGGAAAACAGAATAGCAGTTCCTTAAAAAATCAAATGTAGAATTACCACATGATCCAGCAATTCCACTTCTAGGAATATATCCAAGAGAATGGTAAGCAGGGACTGAAACAGATATTTGTACATGAATGTTCACAGCAACGTGACGTGTGATAGGCAAAAACACGGAAACAACTCAAGTGTCCATGGATAGATCAAAGAATAAACAAAATATGATGTGTGTATATGTAAACACACACACACAATGGAATATTATTCATTCTGAAAAAAGACTGAAATTCTGATCCAGGCTACCATATAAATGAACCTTGAAGACATTATACTAAGTAAAATAAGCCAGACACAAAAGGGCAAATACTGCATGATGTCCTTATATGAGGTACCCAGAGAAGTCAAATTCATAGAGAACAGAAAGTAAACTGGTGGTTACCAGGTGCTGGGGGAAGAGAGCAAAGGGAATTATTGTTTCATAGGTACAGAGTTTTAGTTTGGGATTATGAAACAGTTCTGGAGATGGATGGTGATGATAGTTGCATAATAATATCAGTGTACTTAATGTCACTGAACTTGGAAATGGCTTTAAAAAATGGTAAATTTTGTGTTATATATATTTTGCCATAGTTTTTAAAAGGAGGGAAGGGATCATGGCTACTTATTTTCTACATGTATCTCCACTAGACTCTGGGGCCTATGAATGCAGGGCCCACTTGCTTTGCATAATATCAAATTCCCTGTGCCTCACACAGTGCCTGGGACTCAGTAAGTTCTCAATAAAAAATTAAACCAACCCCAGACCCTCTTGTGCAGTGTCATGACCTGTGGCTTTGGTACAGTATCTTGCTTTTGGACAATTTATTCATCTTCTTTCAATGCATTAATTGTCTCTTAGCTGTATTTACAGACTGCCCTCTCTAGGCTACGCAGCCCAGTGTAGTTAGGCCAATAAGAGCCCTGAACAGCTTTGTACCATTCACTCCTCCCCACCAATAAAAAAACAAGATTGCATAGTACCAACTACATTGTTAAATAAATACAAAGTGCCAACGTGTCATCTGGATTAAGAACTTACTGCAATACTGTAAAATAGAGCATCTTTTATTAGTAGGTCTACTTCTGCCCAGACTTCAGCGTCAATTAGGGCACTTGTTAGAGATATTCTCTGACACCTCACTACGTAGCTGTGTTAACAGATCTAGCATGAGTCCTGGGAACCTGAATTTTTGATTGCTTATTTGTTTAAGCTACTATGCAAACAAGTGTAGAAACCTCTACTCTAACTAGTTGATGAATATGTATTGCTTATACTCTCCATGAGGGTAAGAAATATGTCTCATATATTTTGTATATCACTGGGAGATTAGTCAGTGCTGAGTTGAGTGATTAATATTCTTAAAAGCATAAAACAGCATAGAACACTGGGTTACCCCACAGCAACTCTACCATCCTGCATCTCAAAACATAAAGAACTGAATGCAGCTCTTCATTCTCATCCAACTACGTGTGTGTGTGCTTATGTGTATGTGTGTGTGTGTGTGTGTGTGTAGCAATTATCAGCAAGAGTTAATTATTCCTTTAGGTCCACATCTGTTTTTTCAAATATTTGAAATGTAACAGACTTATGAATAACACATTTCAAATCAGAGGAGTCCAAGAAGTAAAAAGTAGAATGTTGTCAAGGCCAAGCAATGTGTATTTAAACAAGAACAGCTGCAGATATGAAGCCTCAGCATTGCTTTAAACAATAGTAATGTCAATGATTTGAGTTATAAACAATTCTTTTCCAAGCAATACAGGTTGTGATCAACTCATTTCATAACTAGGAGAAGTAAGTCATTTTTTTTGATACTCCACCCAAAAATCTTATCCTTATTATTTTGGAATGACGTCTAAATTCTATCAGCACGCGCACATTGTTTGTGCTTCAATAATTCTCTGCCCAGCTGTCCCTTTTAAAATGCTGAGGCACTAATTTATAATTCATTGGCACTTGATTATAAAGTAGGTCAGCATATCCTTAAGTTAGGCAGTACTCTGGGTGTAAGAAGACTTCTTGTCAAACACTTTGGGAAATGGTGGAAAAAGTATCTTTTCTCTAAGAATCAAAAACATACCTTCACTGTGGTTCTCCAAGTGTGCTCACTGGACCAGTGACATCAGCATTGCTTGGGTACTTGTTAAAATGTAAATTCTCAGGCCTACCTCAAACCTACTAATTCAGAAATTCTGGGGCTGAACCCCAGTAACAGTGAATTGTTAACAGCCTTCCAGGTGAGTCTACTGGTTAGGGAAGTTAGAGAACCACTGTGCTACCATATGAATGGCACATAAAGGCCTGTAGTGATGAAATGCACATACTTAAAGCGACCTAACTTAAACACTTTTGCCTCTACATATGACATTTAACTTCTATAGATTCTGTGATTCCTATGGTGCACATTAGAAACTGCTATGCCAGATTTTGAAAAAGCAAAATATATTCTTTACTTGATTAGTGACAGGAACAAATACTCATTGCATTATGCTACCTGCCAGACCCCAGGAATATCATGGTAGATGTAACAGACATAATCTCTTCCTTTCCAGGACATAAACTCTAGTAGGGTCTAGTAAAGAAGACAGATAAACATTGAACGTGTAAAGAATGTTATATGTGAAATCCACATTGTGCAGGAAGAAAAGAAGGCACATTAGGGGGAAAAATGCACAATTCAACATTATTTGGGTCATTAATTCACTTTGCAAGCCATTTTCACCCTTCTCTTGTCTTAGATGCCTTGGCCCAAGGGACTAAAGCACTTGTCTCCTGCAGATATAAGGCCACTCTACTCAGATACACTTTCAAGAAGTGCCAAGTTCAAGTCATAGTCATCATAAAGGCTGTTTAGTAAAGCCACAGTGGATACCCCACCGATAGGCCTGGATTTGTTTTGTTTTGTTTTTTGTTGTTGTTGTTTTTATTTGTTTGGTCATCTGAAAGGCAAGTCTCTGGTTTTTTTTTTTTTATTGAATCATAGCTGTGTACAATAATTCAATCATGGGGTACAGTGTGCGGCTTGACATACAATTGGAGATATTTTCATCCACCTGATTGACATACCACTCATGAGATTTTCTCATTTACCATGTGAAAATATTTCTGATCCGTGTTTAGAAGTTTTCCCCTGACCCTTCAAACATGCACCACAAGTGTGATCTCGCCCTTTATCCTCTCTCCCCTCACCCTCTCCCTCCCCTTCCCTCCCTCTCCCCTTTCCCCATCTTCTTGTGCATTAAATGGATTGTAGCCTTCACTTGAAGGATATAAATTTGCTTCAAATTAGGGATGTATACATTGGATACTTTTTCTTGCATTCTAGAGATACTTTGCTAAGGAGAACATGT
>CAUYRH010083987.1:0-37159 GCA_963574655.1 Perodicticus potto | reverse complement strand
AGCTACTCAGGAGGCTGAGGCAAGAGAATCGCCTAAGCCCAGGAGTTGGAGGTTGCTGTGAGCTGTGTGATGCCACAGCACTCTACTGAGGGTGATAAAGTGAGACTCTGTCTCTACAAAAAAAAAATAAGAGGCAGTTTATGAGTTCATCTTCCTAAGTGTTCAGCTGCTCACAGTAGGGCATCCTCAGGACTCCACAATCTCAACAAATCACTCTAAGTACCATCCTGTGGCTCTTGCATTACCTATTTGTTTGATGCTCCATCAACCTCACTCTCCTCTGCCACGTCTTCTCTCCTCAGGGTCTGCCTGGTACCAGTGAGGGAAAATCCAAGATTCCTCATAAAAGTGGCACATTATACAAGGAAAAGGAGACAACCTTGGTACCAGCAGAGACCCCCAAATACGGTCAATGCTTCACCCTCTGGGACTGCCTCACCCTCTTCCCCAAAATTTAACAAGCCCTTCCCTTTTCAGCATCTCATGTATTTTTTTTTAATTTCATATTCTTTATTTAGACTTATCAAGCATGTGGGGAGAAGTGGACACTTAGATGTATCTAGAACTTCACTATGAGTTACCATTCCTTTCTATAACCCTTTGAGAAAAAAAAGCCTTAGACCTTTATGTATCATACTTCTGAAAATTCACTGTTTTAATTTTTAACTTGCTTTTACAAGACATAGGGCTTGTTATTGGTTTTGGAGTTGTAATTCATTTATGCAACATCTGTTTATTTATGTAACACATTGTTTTGCACACCTACTACCTGCAGGCTGTATGCTGAGTCTAGCTAGTAAACTTGACCTTGAAGTCCATAGGGGAGGGCTGATAAGAAACCACAAACTATGTCAACATGTCATTCTGAAAGGCAGAGTCATGGCCACATCCTTGTGTCTAGGCTAACTTGATCTTTCTGGAATTCAAATTTCAGCATTTTTTCTATTTATAATGTGCAATGTATAAAGAGCCATTATTACCCTGTCATTATCACCATCATCGTTTATCATTTATCTAGCCACCTTAAAACTAGGTCTCAAACTCAGCCTCATTGTCTCTGAGCCTTAGTTCCCTAAACTCTTGTTTATTACCAGCTAAACAAGATAAAGGGGAGCCTGGTGGCCCAGAGAAGGGTCAGTGGTCTCTGGATGTGGCTGTGCCCAGTATTCTCCAAGGTCAAGGCGTTCAGAGGCACTAACTCCGACCTGGGGTTTAGCTCACGGCTCCTTCCATGCCCGTTGCCATCTTGCTGCTGCTCCTGGACCAGGGACAGGCTGAGGCCATGGTCCATCTTTCTGTGCTGCTGCCCAAGCTTCAGAGGCAGAGAGAGAAACACAGAGATAAACCACAGATGCACAGTTATCCCTTTTACTGTCCTTTGCCCATTTTACCGGGACTGTAAACACAAATGCCTCCAGGCACAAAAGGATGCTGGGTCTGGTTGCTGGGTCTGCCTGCCTGGAAACACCAAGCCTGATGAACCATATGTGTGGATTTCTCTCAAGGGAGGATGGCTTTGATTTAAATTCTGAGTATGGTTCTTTGCAGGATTCCCTTATTCCCAGGAAATAAGAGTGCCAGTGAAATTGCTTCAGAGGGCAGGGGTCACTCACTTATTTTTCCAGTTACTGCCACCTTGAGCTTGACAAAGCTCTCCAAACTACACTGACTGTCCAAACTTATATTAGCAAAGACTTGGCAAAGATGCATGCATGCGGGAAGCAGCAGAGACACATGAATGGAGAAGTGGGAGGAAGGATGGCAGGAGTGACCCTGCTGCTGGTGGGGGAGCAGCCTGCTCTGTGCACAAGGGGTGTAAAGCACTGGGGAGGTGGTTCAGACTGGCACTGGGCTCCAACGTTTCACTGCAACAAACAAGGAGTGACCTAAGCCGGACAGAGGCAGCTCAAAACAGTGTCTCAAAACATCCTCAAAGACATCCCATATCAGAACCAGTGGTCTCCTGGGATGATTATTAGTTCCAGGCCATCACCCTGGCCTGACTGAATAACTCTGTTTTGAGACCCTAGAATCTGCAGTTTATACAATGCAACCGGGTAACCTTGATGCAGAACTATGAACACTTCTGCTTAAAATTCCTTTGCTCCCAGTGTACATGAAAAAAATTACCCAAATTATTGGGCTTCTCTGGGTTCATTTTACCATTGCAAAATGAAGCTCACTGCCCCATCTTTGCAGAATTAATTGATGATTCATGAAAATGCAATTAAGTCCCTAGCACAGTCTCTGGTACACTGGTGAAATGTATTGATAACATTTTGCTAGCACCTTTTTTAATAAGTGGATTCCAAATTTTCCTGCCAAACAAGAGTTCACAAAACATCCACAGGGACTAATACTGCTTTTTTTAAAAAAAAAAATAAACCTGGTACCTACAGTTTTCTGTGTCAGTTTATTTTGAATTCAGAGTCTATTTCTATGTAGTAATTCACCTGCTTCCTGCCAACCTCCAGCCAGTAAACAACTCAGGAGCTTTTCAGTTTGGGTGTGAGGGTGCCTGTATAAGTTTATGAACTTGGGGAAAAAAACTACAACCTCAGTTTTTATTGATCCAAAATGCAAGGTAACATTTCATTCTATTATTATTATTATTATTATTATTATTATTACTATTATTATTATCATTATTTGAGACAGAGCCTCAAGCTGTCACCCTGGATACAGTGCTGTGGCATCACAGCTCACAGCAACCTTCAATTCCTGGGCTCAAGCGAGTCTCCTGCCTCTGCCTCCCAAGTAGCTGGGACTACAGGCGCCCGCCACAACGCCCGGCCATTTTTTGGTTGCAGCCATCATTGTTGTTTGTCTGGCTGGGTTGGATTTGAACCCGCCAGCTCAGGTGTATGTGGCTGGCGCCTTAGCCTGCTGAGCCACAGGCGCCGAGCCACATTTCATTCAATTATGAACTGAGGCATCCAGTGATCGTACTATAAACCACAGTGTATTTGTTGGTTCTAAAAAATCTGAAAAAAAAATTTGTTGAAAAATTTGTTGGTTCTGAAAAAATCATTTATACACATTTCTTTGAAATTATGCCAGTGATTAGACCCATTACTAGACCTTTTTATTTACCAATTAAGTATTCCAAAGTTTTGGATTATAACCTCAAAACTTAAAAAAATTGATAGCTACTATAAGTAGTTTTCTTTGTAAGTCTGTGTATTTTACTTTGTGCATTTAAGAACATTTTTTTCTGGAAAGGTGTTTATAAGCTCAGACAGTAAAGAGGGTCCAGGGTTAATGGTATGCACTTCGGTCATCATTTAAAGTGACCAAAGTGGTCACGTTGTCTGCTGGGGAAGGATTTGCAAAGGCTCATGTGACAAATGAGATCAAAAGTATGTATTATGCTAGCACAGATTGTGTGCTTTCTGCACACTTCTTTGGGTACTGGGGACACTTCAGTGAATAAAATAGGTAAAAAATCCCCGCTCTCATGGAACTGAAGTGTGTGTGTGTGTCTGTGTCTGTGGTCTATTCAGGGATAGTTTGAGCATCCAAAATCTGAAAATCTGAAATCAAAAATGCTCTAAAATCCAAAATCTTTTTAGTGCTGATGGAATTCCATTCAAATGGAATGCTCATTGGAGCATTTCAAATTTCAGATTTTTGGATTTGGGATAATTGGTAAGTATAGGGTAGACATCAATGTCATGTGCAATTTAAAATGGTTTAACATAGTAAATTGCACATGAACTTATGGACACCTGTGTAAAGTACATATTCCAAAATCTGACATCTAAAGTACTTCTGTTTCCGAACATTTTGGGTAGGAGATACTCAACATGTATTATGATTAATGTGCTGTCACTACCTAACTCTTTGGGGTCTTGGTTAACTCAGTTAGAGAGGATCATATAAGATTTTACAGTCTTTTCCTGCTTTAAGTTGTTAAAAATGCTGGCAATGATGAGGCATAATTATTAAAGCATTTATCACGTGAGCAATATCAGGATATCCCTTTGCTTTAAAACAGTGTATTTTTGTTCCAGAAATTAGCAATCCATAGACTTTTTCAAGTCTACTTTTTGTCCTTAATTAGGTATGTTTATGTAGGAAAGGCTGTCTGGGTCCCACCCATATTCCCAGAGCCCTTCCTGGAGGTCATTTACAGACAGTTGCAGTGGCTTCCTGTGCCATTTTTGGTAAAGGGAATAAACTTTACCCATGTTCAGGGCAAGGTGGGAGTTCTGGGAGTTAGTCAATGCTCCTAGAGGAGCAACACTCAACCCATGAAGGGTAAGACCTGGTGACTGTCTCACCCAGTGTCTACACCCTCCCCCCAAGGACAATGCTCAAGTGTCTGTCAGAAGGTCCCCAAAGAGTTGGAGCCCCAGTTGCTTGCTGTGATAACCCATTCATTAAAACACATTTTTTTTTTTTTACTGTGCACTCCCCTCTCCAATCTCATTGCTTCATTCTACCACGTTGAACTCCCTGGGATCACCCCCCAAATTAAGCATTGTGTGTTTGTTATAGGCCAGTGGTTCTCAACCTGTGGGTCGCAACCCTTTTGGGGGTCGAATGACCTTTTCATAGGGGTCACCTAAGACCATCCTGCATATCAGATATTTACATTACGAGTCATAACAGTAGCAAAATTACAGTTATGAAGTAGCAATGAAAATGATTTTATGGTTGGGGGTCACCACAATGTGAGGAACTGTATTAAAGGGTCTCAGCATTAGGAAGGTTGAGAACCACTGTTCTAGGCTCTTCTTTTGGCAGAACCCTCACGACAACATGTACTCATTTGACTTGGAAATGAAATTCAATACGCACACACCTCAAGGCCCAAACTGACTGACTTTGAGGCACAGTGTGGACTTGTACCACATCATGTTATTTTCACAAAATTTCCCCTGCTTGTGCATTTTGCATCAGCCTCAGATCAAACCAATCTTTACTCTTCCTGGAATCTCATTACCATTCCTTTGATGACTCTGTGCTTGTCATTTGATCTGTTTGACCGAGGAATGTGAACCCATCAAGTTGGGTTCACATTATGGAATGATATTATTTTTTCCCAGTTATTGCTACTGAGCATGTTCTTCTCAAGGGGCAGTAGGGACACAACCAGAACTCAGTCTGTCTCATCCAGTTTTAAAGATCCATCTCATTGTAATTAAAAAATAACACACCTTCTCTCTTGCTCAGACTAAATCTATACCCGAGGAAAAGGCAGCAGCTGGGAGGTCGTGGCAGGATAAACGGTATGCTCTTGGGCTCCTCCTTCCTCTCTCCTAAATCCCTCCCCCAAATCACGAGATCTCACATTAACATGTGGCTCAAATCTATGGAGGTAAAATGAGAAGGGCAGATTTTAATATTCTAGCTGCCTGTGTCCTGCTGCCTTGGAGATGCTGTTAGAGGAAAGGGAGAGACCTCAATCTCATCTTGGTTCTGCTAAAGATAACAGCCTGTGCTATTTGGAGTCGCCCAGTGTGGACAGTGTAGGTAGTCTTTAGAGTAACGTTCACCCTGACCCTGTTTCACTGCAGAAAAGCAGCCGTATCTGCCTAGAGTTCCCCTGGTGTACTTCCGATGCACTCTGCAGGCAGGGCGGGCTGTTAGCCACGCGGTTTATCATGCTCCCCGCTTCCTTCTCATTCTCCATGTAACATGACCAAGGGAACTAACTCACTGTCTCCTTCCATGCCGTGCAGAGGCTGAGGGGTCCTGTCTGGAGGAGGCTGGTCCCAGGTTTCTCTTACCTGGCACACAATATATGATGCCTCTTCTCATGGTGCTATTTCAGACTACTACGCAAGGGTTTTCAGAGTCCATACTTTCCAGGCTCTTTATGTACAAGTATCCTCCTTAACTTCATGGGATCAATGTTATTGTCTCCCTTGTCACCTACAGAGGAGCAGGAAGACCAACATCTTCTTCCAGGATCCTAGAGAGCCAGCCCTGGTCACATCCTTCTCTAATCCAGGCTCCTTTTATAATCTTTTGTTAATGAAACCCCTCCAGTCAGTTTAGCATTTTGGGGACAGGGAAATGGAGTGGGATGTTTAGCCCTGAATCTGGCTTTCCTTGAACTTGGCCTTCCAGAACTTAACAATTTTTCCCCCTCTCAAGAGTGGCATCATATCACTGCATTATTTGCAACTTCTGGGGATGGGACTATTTACATACAACTTTTGCCAACTCATTTGCATTCCTCAAGATCACAAAGAAACCATTCTTGCTTACTCAAGAGGACAAATTTGGGAAATCATTGAAGTTTTGAATAACACGATAGGGAAAAGGCAAACATTTATTTTTATTTGCAAATGCAGCTTCTGCCAATCATAGTGCTCACAAAATCTGTTAAGCTACAGTAACTTTTGGTAAACTTGATGAACACTTTAAAAAATATCCAATGATAAGAAAATTACAGAAAAGTTTCCATTATGCTTTTGAAAATGTTTGGAATCCAAAATCCACATTTTTCTGCAATGGTTTTTAATGTTTGTTGGGGTTAAAAAAGGATGTTCTTTTTCTTTTCTTTCTGCTTCCATGTAGTCCTGCTTAAGTTAAGACAACCTGTTTCATGAACTTTTAGGACTGCCATTTTCTGGATTTAGATTGTTTTTATCCTGACGTATTTATATTAATACTTTAATATTTTACATAAAACATTGATTTGCTGTGTTTTGAGAAACAAAATTATAGATCCTATTTAATGATGAGGCATTTCCAGTTTGGGGAAAAACTGAAAATTTAATTGGTAGAAGGTCATTTTATGCCTTTTTTTTTTCCTTTTTAGCAATAATAAATATTTAACAACCTATTCATTACAAAAATTCTTAATTATGCTTAGAGCATCCAGAGTGTTTTCACAAATTTAAATTCATATTTGTTACAGTATATGAAGTCATTGAGAAAAGCCTCTGTTTTTCCAGTTTGGTAACAAATGGCTTTTGTCTGATGCATAATTAACAGAAACTAATGACGACTATGTAGTTCTTCCGGAGTTTTAAAGGCAAATCTATATCAGCCTACAGTTAACATGCAAATTCATCCAACAGGCAACACAAAATGTATTGTAGTAGTCATTCATTTTTATCAACATTCAAAAGATCTAGACAGCAGCACAACTCCTGTATGTCGGAAACACATGGTCACAACCAAAGTCAGATCATACCTGGTAAAATACCCCCTTGCTAAGTCATCCTCTAGAGTCAGTTCAGTCTTCCAGCACGATACATGAACAATAGCAATTAATACTATGGGACAAAGGTGAATACAGATGAGAGTTTGGTGTGCTAGCATACAGAGTTTTAAAAACAGTGACAAACGAAATTGAACATCTTGCCCTGTTCATTCTCCTCTCCCTCTGTGAGCTGGGAATTCTCCAGGTCTAGGAAACATTCAATTTGGGGAATGGAGTCCAGTGATCCTCGCACTCCCTGGGAGGGAAATTTGGCCACAAGGGGATGCTGAACCCATCTGAGGGAGGGCATTGAGGGAAACACCTTGGTGTGCAAAAAAAAAATGGTTTGCTACTAGAAGCCTTGAAGGGAAAATGGGATTTTTCAAAATATTTAGCTTTATCCCAAGGAGTAGTTAGGTGGAATACTGTAGTTCAGATTTTATTTCATTATTTTTGGTTGGATTGATGAAATGTACACGCTATCACCATCACTCTTAATTCTCCTTTCATCTCATAAGACACTTGTTAAGATAAGAAAGATATTCTACTAAAGCTGATGGTGATTAAGAGTCATTCAGTATTCAAAGTTCCTAAAGAATCATTGGTTCTCTGAAAGGGATATAAAAGTAGGAAAGGCTTTGTTCAAACTCCTGCTAGTAAACAAGTATTACCTCAACTGATACAATGGCTACATGACATCAAAGTACTATAAATTATCAAAACTATCGTACAGAAAAGTTACAAATTCATTGCAAAATACATTATACTGCCTACCATTAAGAAAAAAGTGCTTTTTGTTTTCCTTTCTTTTTTTTTTTTTTTTGCCAGAAAAGTATTCTTTCAATATAGAAAATCCTATGCGTTACCCTGCATGTGGCTAGGATACATCATAACGGAGTTTGTACTGAGTCCTTCTGATTTGCTGGATGAAGGGCTGAAAAATATAACAATGACTTATTAAAGCCGTGCTCCAAATGACAGTGCCAGCTGTTGGTGGAGAGATGCCTATTAAGACACAAGAAGATGCCCTGGTCTGTGGAACCCTGCTGGTCATCACACTGTCCCACCACCAGCCGGTCCAGAATGCACAGGCCTTTTGCATGTTCTCCTGAATTAGTCTCATGTCCTCATCTAGCTGTGTCACCTGTACAATTCTTCGGCTCAGTGATGCCTGTATTGTCTCATGAGGGGAACGATGCAAGATGGCGGCCCTGCCAGTTTTAGGAATGGATGTCGTAGGAGTTCCTGGGCTGTGGCTCTTTGCGAGGGCTCCCTCACCAACATCAGGTCCAGGAATCCCCGTAGCACTGAAGATACCTACAAAAACACACAGATACCATCCTGAGCATGAGCACAGAAGCCTAGCCTGGTCACCCAAAATGGTTTCCCAGTTAATCCCATCAGCCACTTCAAATTCTGAAAGGTCACCTGGAGGAGAAAGATGGTATGAAGCAAACACAGGCATTACCTTTATTAACACACGCTATTTCCCTTACCTTCTTCTGGTTTGAAATAGTAGGTGTCAATTGATGGTGCAACTGAAAATGGAACCTCATTTACTAAATTAAATACCAGCAATAATAATAGTGATTAGAGAAGCTATTATGATGTGTTTACTTTGCACAGGTGCTGGTCATACATGTTTGGTGATGCATAGTACAAATGTGGGATAGTTAGTTCTATTTTTTTCTGACAATTGCAACATCTAGGCTCTGTGGAATACCTTTTTCAAAAAAGCAAGCATGGCCAGGTGTGATGGCTCACGCCTGTAATCCTAACCCTCTGGGTGGATAGCTTGAGCTCACAGGTTCAAGACCAGCCTAAGCAAAAAGTGAGAACCCCTCTCTACTAAAGAATTAGAAAAACTGAGGCAAGAGGATCACTTGAGCCTAAGAGTTGGAGGTTGCTGTGAGCTATGACACCACAGCACTCTAGTCAGGGAGACAGCTTGAGATTTTGTCTAAAAAACAAACAAACAAGAAAAGGGTGGCGCCTGTGGCTCAAAGAGTAGGGTGTCGGCCCCACATGCCCGAGGTGGTAGGTTTAAACCCAGCCCCGGCCGCAAAACAAAAAAAAGGAAAAAAGAAAAAAAGAAAAGAAAAGCAAACTTTTGGAAGGCTATCTGACACATAGCATTTCCCCCCTTTAATGTCTTGCAGTTTGCTTTTTTCAGGTGTACCTTAGATACGTTTGAATGCATGAATTTTAAGTGTATGACTCAATAGATTTTTACATATATCTATCCTTATTTATCTCCTATCACAAGATACAGAACATTTCTATCATTCCAGGAAGCCCACTTTCTTCCAACACCCATTCTCTGGCAAAAGACCACCATTATCCTGACTTCTCACAGTATAAATTGCTTTTGCCTGTTTTTGTACTTTGCACAAAATGGCTTCTTTCACTCACCATTGCATCTGTGAGATTTATCCCTGATGTGTGGCAAAGTATCTTTTCCATGACTTCAGTTGCAATCACTGTCCAGTTATACTACACATTACGTATCTATTTGCAGAGCAACCTTGGGTGGGCTCCAGTTTTTTGAAGCCATTAGGTGAACGTTGCTCTTGTACATGGCTTTGAAGGACATCACCATTCCTTGGTTGTAAGAGTATTTTCATACAATACATTTTTAGTCATTTTCATTAGTTAAACTTAGTTCAAAAACCATCAATCTCTGGTTCAATTTAAGCAGTTTCTTATACAGGTACACATAGCCAATGTGAGTGATTCTACTGGAGCTCTCTGCTGGGGTTTAGGGGGTGGGAAGAAGAGATGCTACCATTCCACAATGGTCTCTTTTTGTCATGATGCGGGCTGGAGGGATGTGCTTCTCATAATCGTGCTGTGGGGAGCTGGCACCCCCCGCAGTAGTGACTCTTGGACTTGGCACCATTTTTCCTGAGCTTGGCCTAATTGGCAATCCTCAGAAAACAGGAAAAGACCCCACTCAGTCCCTTATGTGCACTATACTAACCATGACCTTCATTGCCCTGCATAAACTAGCGGCTGCCCATCTCTTCAACACGACCTACCTTTCCCCCTTGCTCACTTCGCTCCAGCCACAGAAACCTTTCTTGACTTAAGGCCTTTGCATACATACAATGTTCTCTCTGCTTGGGACATTTTTTCTCCCAGATCTTTGCATGGCTTGTGCCTTCTTTCTTTTCAGGTCTCAGTTCAGATGCTTTCTCCTTAGAAAAAGGCTTCTTCGACTTTTCAGCCTAACCTAGCTCCTAATCCCCTCTCCTGTACACTGCATCCCATCACAGTATTTTATTTTCTTTATAGCATCCACCATTCTCAGAAACCATTTTGTCTATCCACACTTTTATAGTTTATTCTCTGTCTTCCCAATCAGCACGCAACCTCTCCAAGAGTCAGTAATCTGGGACCATGCACTGGGATATCCCCACCAGATAGGAGTACCCCACAGGTAATGCAGGCACAATAAGAGAACATTGGGTGAAGCACCTGACTTGGTTTTCTAACCAACCCTCTGAGATAGGAGCCAGGCGTCACTCATTTTACAGAGAAGAACTTAGTAGAGGCTGAGTCACTTGCCCAGTGAATGATTGGAAGAGAAGAGGTTGGAATCTAAGTGACTAATTCCAAAGTTCATGCCCATAAATCAGGATTTTACGTGCTGGATGTGATAAACTATTACTAAAAACCACAGCGATACTGAAAAATCCCCAAAACTCTTTGAACTTCAGCAAGTTCTCACCTTGTGTAGATCCTTCACTCTTGGAGGTAAACTGTCCCGGATCCTCCGCATGGCCTGGAGGGGAGGCTCATTAAAGTAGGGGGGTTCACCATCGATCATTTCTATCACCATGATCCCCAGGGACCAGATGTCCACCTGTTAGGCACAACTCTCTGGTTATCTCAAGCAAAAAGAACATTCTGAAATGCTGGATGTGTCCAGAGAAGCCAGTATATTTCTACTCAGTCCATAATGAATATGCTATTTGTAACCTCTCAAACTTTACAATACCAATCAGCTATAAGTGAATATCCTAACATTCTTGAAGTTTAGCGCTTTAATTTTAACCCTGTTAACTTCAATAGTTTACTGCCTATCAGGGCAGATAAGAAAAACATTCAAAGTTTTATGTTACAAAAATAAAGAAGAGAGTTGCATTTAAATCACAAGAAAATAAGAAAAGTTTGGGCCGGGTGTGGTAGCTCATGCCTATAATCCTAGTGATCTGGGAGGGTGAGGTAGGTGGATTGCTTGAGCTCAGGAGTTTGAGAACAGCTTGAGCAAGACTGAGATCCTGTCTTTAAAAACCAGCTGGGCATTGTGGTGGGTGCTTGTAGTCCCAGCCGGGAGGCTGAGGCAGGAGGATCACTTGAACCCAAGAGTTTGAGGTTGCTATGAGCTATGATACCACGGCACTCTATCTAAGGTGACAGAGCGAGAATCTGTCTCAAAAACAAAAACAAAAAGTAGGAAAATAAGGAAAGTTTGGACACATAACAAACAGCAAAGAACTCAACTGCATAATGCACAATATATTCTGATTCCTTTATTAATTTGATTTTAAAAATATTTCTTTCCTTCCCTACTTTAGAGTTTTCCGTTTTAAGTTTTATCATTTCAAAGCAGCATGTAGAAAACCCTGCTTTCCAAAACCAGTTTCAGGGAATTGAGACAAGAGGAGGAAGAGATGACAAGCAATTCTTTCAGAGTAAAGAATGGAAAATCAGGATGAGGAGCTGTTGTTGTGCTATAAATTCCCTGTTCCAGTCACTTGGATGAGGAGCTGTTGTTGTGCTATAAATTCCCTGTTCCAGTCACTTCCCCATTATGGCCTCATTACATCTCTTATCTGTTCATTGCATTACTATTATGCCCTTCATAGTGACTGTCACTGAGAATTTATCTCTTGGGACCACAGTGAGAAAAACAAGTTGACTACTCATCCAAGGTCAAACAAAGGAGGGAAAGAAACAGAGTCTGCCAATTTCCTCAGCCCCTGGTCCATTGCCAGGTCTTCTCATGCTTCCCCTGCCTCAGAGTCACCGTCTGCACCATGATGCGTGGAGACACCAGCTGAAACGAACACTTTGGGCTCCGGGTGTAGGTAGCCTATGTGGCTCTGAGCATCCACCCACAGTAACGCCTCCCGAGAAACCCTGTCTCCACTTTCTTTAGCCCTCGTATTCACATTTCCATACCCTTTAATAGATTATGAGAAATTATAGAGATTGCGTTATATTTTTGAATATGTTGTAATATTCACAGACACTTTTTTCATATGAGAAAACAGGATTGCTCATGCAACTGTTACCTCTACTTTCTAGAATCCTCTATCCTATCTCTGCATTGCCATGCCTGCTCACCTGTGCCTCCAGCCACCTTTGCAAAGCAAAGCTGCATTGCCTTGCTTTGTGTGTGTCTGCCACTGACAGTGGGGTCAGAGTTTAAGAGTCTCTCTCCCAGTGTCCGTTGCAGGACTGCTGTAAGTAGCCCCTGGAGAAGCTCCATGGCGATATCCTCAGGATGGGCAGTCTCCCTCTATCATAAGCTGTGGCCCATTTAGTGATTGGGGATCAAATGAGCAGTCACAAATCATCACCCTGATACCTGTGGTTTCCAATGACCTCAGAACCACTGCCTCGCTGAACCTGTTCCCACCCTGCCATGCCCAGGCAATGACTGTGACCCCCTTACCTCTGTCCCATAGGGTAGCCTAGAAATCACCTCAGGTGCCATCCAGTACGGAGTGCCAACCAGTGATTTCCTCTTTGGCACCTCTTTGGAAACTTGAGCACAGAAACCAAAGTCAGATAACTTTATCTGAAAAAGAAAGGAATGCAAAAAACTAATAATTTTAAAATAATGTCTGCTAGACATAGAAATATAAACAGAGAGTTTCAGGTTTACTACCAAACAATCCCTTTTATAGTCCAGGGAATTATCAGAGGAGGGGCTGGCAGACCATTTGTTGGAGAGGCACAGTCCAGTTTAATGGACAAACTTCTTGTGAGTCCAATAGGGAATGACTTCTAAATGTCTAAGCTCCTGCTGCTGTTTATAAATTTATGGAACCCAAATAAAAATCCTTAAAAATTAAGTATACCCCAGATAAAAATTCATTAAATCTCAAATCTACAAGTTTAACATAATAGATGATGCTTTAATGTAAGTAAACTGCTATTCTCTATGTCATTTGTATAAAACGATATGGCTTAGGTCTTTTTGAGTTGAACACACTTAGATTGCCTTGTATCATGAGATGATTCAATGAACAGCCAAGTCTTCCATTCATCAGAGAGATGGATTTGAGAGTGCTTCGCCCATTCCCCTGATAAGAGGTCTGTCTGTTGTATTAAAAATTCTTTTCTTCTGCCAGATGCAGTGATACATGCTTATAGTTCCAGTTACTCGGGAGGCTGAGGCAGGAGGATGATTTGAGACCAGGAATTCTGGTCTACAGTGTGTTATGCTGATCGGCAGTCTGCCATATGTTTGTTATCAATATGGTGATCACCTGAAAGCATGGAGTGGGGGAATCACCAGGTTGCCTGAGGAGGGGTAAACCAGCCCAGGTTGGAATCAGAACAGATCAAAACTCATGTGCTGATCAGTAGTGAGGTCACATTTGTTAGTAGCCCCACACTGCAGCCTGGGCAACATAGTGAGACTCTGTCTCTAAAATGATAAAATTGGAAAAAGGAAAATAAAATAATAATTTAAAAAATCACCCTGTTTCCTAGATTTGAAATACTGCAAGAACTTCATTTATCTAGGATGCTGAGATGTCACTGCAAGTGTTGGTTCCCCTTTCCTTTTTGGTTTGATTCTTCATCCAGGACAGTTGAAGCTGCTGGTGTGAACACCAATGCAAGGGGAGGCATTAGAAGCTGGATGTCCACACTTAGGTGTCAGGGGTTTAAGGGAGTCATCCTAAGGACCCAGTAGATATACATGTTATTTATCTTATATATCACCCAGAAGAAAGAAAAACTTTGAAAATTCTTTCACAGAGCTCATGTACTCATCAGAACTTATTGCACTGTGGGCCCCTTGCTGGTTTATGTATTTCAGTTCTGCTGTTCCCAACCCCCAGGCTGCTGGTGGGTACTTGTCCACAGCCTGTTAGGAACATGGCTGCCCAGCAGGAGGCGAGCAGAGGACAAGGGAGAAAAGCCTCATCTGTCTTTACAGCTGCTCCCATCATTCACATCACCGCCTGAGCTCTGCCTCCTGTCAGATCAGTAGGGGCTTTAGATTCTCACAGGAGCGCAAAGCCTACTGTGAACAGTGCATGTGAGGGATCTAGGGTGCATGCTCTTTATGAGAATGCAAGACCTGACGATCTGAGGTGGAGATGCCCTGTGCTTAAATCATCCCACAACCTCCCATTGGTCCATGGAAAAACTGTCTTTCATGAAATAGGTCCCTGGTGCCAAAAATGTTGGTGACCTCAGCTCTAGATGAGCAGGACCTGGTTTATTTCTAAAAGGCATAATTTCTAGTCATGATGACTTGGGCTGAATTTCAGATGGCCTTATTGAAGAGGTCATCAATGATCCACTTGCAATTGTTGGAGATGATAGAATACACAAGAAAACTATGATTCAGAATGACCGTTGAAAGTTAAAGTTTTCTACAGATCAAAGGTACCATCTCTACAATATGAATTCTCTCTTGATTTTTTTTTTTCCTTTTTCAGTCTTTTGTCCTGACCTACCTATGCTGCCCATATCTTAGATATAGGGATTCCCTAAGGTTCTGGTTCCAACTCTCACCACTTTGTTTTTTACATTCTTTTTCTGGACAAATCTTTTTCCTTCCATGCTTTATTCAGATCTCTCTCCTCCATTCTAAACCTGTATTCCAACTGGTATATGTTTCCACATGGATGACCATTGGTGCTATCGATCAAAACTCAGTGTCCCTCTCTTTGCTACCAATCTGACTCCTACTATATCTGTCCTGTCCTAGTTAATGGCACCAACCTCCACCCAGCTGCTAATTCTAAACTTATAAGAATAATCTTGATTCTTCCCTCTATCTCACCCTAAGTCTTCTTGGCGAGAGTTTAAAAATTCCAATTCTCTAGCTTCAGGTCCCACAATAACCTTGACCCATAATAGGTCCTCAAAATCAAGGCTGTTGAATGAATAGATGACCCTCCATTATAAGAAATGAAAAAGTCCTCTGAGAAAGAAGAGTAAGAGCATTATTATATTATAAAAGGATCGGGATTCAGCACAGAGGTCTTGGCCAGAGACATGATTTTCTCCCCAACGTGTTATTATGATAATTTTCTAACACAGAAATAATTGAATAGTGAGCATCCGTATACCCACCAAGTAGATTCTACAATTAGTAATATTTTGCTATGTGGGCTTTATAACATGCCTCTCTTTACCCATCCAATTATCCATCTTTCTTAGAGTCATTTCAAATTAAGTTGCTGACATTGGTATACCTTACTCCTAATTTAGCATTAACTAGAGTTCAATGATTTTTTTACAGTTTATGTAAAATTTATATACAGTGAAATGCACACATCTTAGTTTGTCAAGTGATGAGTTTTGACAAGTGCATACACCTGTGTACCTCAAACTCCAATCAAGATCTGGGTCATTGCCATCACTGGAGTATGGCTGACAGGGTCCTCAGGATATAGGTGGTAGGCAATCACCCTTGCAGACCCATAGCATGGGAAAAGACAGTGGTCAAATATGAGATACTGGGAAGCTGGGGTGACTGAAACCAAAGCATTACTGGAGGTTAAAGTAGTCAGAGGAAAAGCAATGAAGAATGATTTGCAGAAGCTAAGGAGGGCATGGCCAACAGCTAGGAAATACCAGGGAGATCAAACCAGTAGGAACTGAGAGGAACCCCCCCAAACAAACAACAAACAAACAAACAAACAAACAAAGAATTGAGAGTTGCTGCTGTACGTGGCAATGAGAACATTCCAGGTAGCCCCTGCTTTAAGGCTGAGTTGGGGGAAGAATTCAGATAGTAGTGAGATGGATCTCAGTCAGCTTACTTTTCAAGAAATGAGATGTGTTTGAATATAGATGGGAGAAATTCTGCAGTTACAAATGTAGTGAAAATGATGATAGTGACAACGATGATCATTATTACCCTATAGAATGAGTTGAATAGTGTCTCTCAGAATTCATGTCTGTCTGAAGCTCAGAATATGATCTTATTTGGAAATAGTCTTTGCAGATATAATTAGTTAAGGTGAAGCCAGCTGGATAACGGTCAGGCTGTAAATCCAATGACTGCTATAAGGCAAGAAGAGGACACACAGACACTCAGAGGAGATGCGTGTGGCCCAGGCAGAGCCTGGAGTGATGGGTCTACATCAAGGATGGCCATGAGTGCCACAAACTGAGAGAGAAGGATGTCACACATTTTCCCTCAGAGCTTCCAGAAGCGACCAGCTTGGCCAACACCTGGATTTTGGACTTCTGGCCTCCTAAACTGTGAGAGAATAAATCCTGCTCAGAGACAATAAAATCCTCCCACTCCACTGGAATTAATTTGGGATAGCAGGAAACTAACACACTGGCTAAACCTCACTGAGCTCTTGCTGCATTCCAGGTTCCACTACAAACCCTTCACGAGTATTATCTCTCATGACTACACACCAGAAACTAACAAGGTAGGAAACATTACTATCCCCATTTGACAGATAAGTGAGCCAAGGCACAAAAGGGGCTAGGACACACTCCCAAAGGATTTGGAGCTAGGAAGTGGAAGAGCCAGGATTCAGGAACTTAACCACCACTCTGTACTGCACAGCAAAGGTGCAGGCTGAAAGAAGGGAGGTAGAGGAATGACAGATGTTAAAGATACAGGAGTGAGTGAGGGAGGGTAGTTGGTGACAGGGATGGGAGCCAGGGTCTTGCTACTCAAAAGACCATCAACAGTAGCAGCAGCAGCACTGCCAGGGAGCTCAGTAGATTTGCAGAATCTCAGCCCCATCCCAAGACCTACTGAAGTCAGGGTTTCCAATAAAACAAGATACCCAGGCCATCAGTGTGCACATGATAGCTTGAAACATAGGGGATTGTTCCAGCACAGTTCCACGAAGGAACAGAGAAGGAAGGAGTGTTCCATGAAGAGGGAGGAATGAAGGGGCATCTGTTTGCATGAGGTCCCCTCTCTTTGGTTCAGCATCACAACAAAAGCCTGTCAGTGCTCTCAGCACTCCCAGGCTTCCTGCTGTCACTGTGAACACATTGCAGGCCACCAGAATGGCTTTCGAGGTCCTCCATAATCCTCTTCACACAGCTCACCTCCTTCCTCCTTGCTCTGTGCACACACAGAAACCACTTCTAGGGACTGAGGGCATGCTTGGCATGTGGGATTTCAGTGACAAAACCCTTGAAGTTCCAGGCAAATTAGAAGGAGTTGGTCATCCTAAGGTCTATTCTCAACTTTGGGAATGTTTTTGTTCATTTTTTTTTTTCTGGCATATTCCATTCTTACGCATACCTCAGGGCTTTGACCAAATCTCATTTCCTCTGTAATTCTTCTCAGGAGGCCATGTTGACCTCTCTCCTTTCCAAATTCAAGAGAATTTAGCATGCGCTTCACCTTGAACTGGCTTTTAGTGCTGATATTTCCCCTCTGGTTAGAGATGACATTTCTGAGGGGCAATAGCTCTGCTTTCTGATTTAGAGCTGTACTGTGTTCCTTAAGAGCTGGGTAAACAGCAGATACTCAGAAAACACTTGCTACTATTGATTTCATATATTTATGCACACATACATGGCAGTATATCATGTGACAGAAGGCACATTGGTCACTTTCTGAAACCATTACTGGCATACTGAAGATAGCTATTTCTAGAACACAAATGAAATGGGGGTAAAATTTTGGAAATTATTAAAGTGATTTTTTTTTCTTTTTTAAGTTTCCCCATTCATAATCTTCTCACTAATCAGCCCAAGGCTAGTGGCAGTGTGATTTGGACTCGGGGGAGATGGTGGATTATTCCTGATGGAACACATACATCTCCTCACAAACGAGGGACTCTACATAATAATGACAGGGAAGGGATCTACTTAACGAGAAGATCCCCTGTAGATTTCTACATAAACTAAAAGTCCTACATAATTAGAGGTTGTATTCAAAATATTGAATAATCAGATTAATCTAGACCAGTGGTTCTCAATCTTCCTAATGCTGTGGCCCTTTAATATAGTTCCTGTGGGTCGCTACCCACAGGTTGAGAACTGCTGATCTAGACCAGTCAGAATCTAGATATAAAGTCAAGCAGAGTCCCAGAGTTACATTGGGGAGGATTATCATTTTTAATGAGGTAAGGTGGGGAGAGCCTTGGAAAGGGGCTGGAGGGAGAAGGGATATTCTAAGGTGTAAAACAGTGGTTGCTAACCAACTAGCATGAAAATCCTGTGATACTCTACCGATAGGGACAGACATACCATTGAAAACTGGACAGCTGCCTTGGCCATGACCAACATGGCCTCCATGGAGAGATGGCACAACAGCATGGAGAAAGTGTGCTTCGGGCTGCACTGCTGGCTACCATGGCCTGTGTGGGATGTGTAGGGGTCCAGAGGTTCCTCCAAATCTCATTCCAGAATGGGGAAAGGTCTGGCACAAGTGTAAGGTTGACACAAGGAGGTCACCTAAAGGAAAGCTTTCCACACTTGAGGCGAGGGGCTGTGAAGTATTGCAGAGGTGGCCTTTTGAATGGCCCAGACAATGATGGGGATCAGGTGATCAGTGGTCAGTCCAGGCAGCAGGAGAATCAGTTACACCAAAGCAGGGACAAGAGAGGAATGAGAAGATGGGTCTTATCTCTTACCCTCTGTGATCCCTCCCCCAGATGCCAGCTAAGCCAAGAGTGAGGGTGAGGAAGAGGAGAGAGCAGGCAGTAGCTAAACCTGAAAGACCGAGTTTATAAAGGTATCAGTTAAACCTCATAATAATGTGGTTGAACTTTGATAGACAAGGTTTAAATTTGTCAAGCAGACTAAATTAATGGATTGAATTAAAACAGAGCTGTTTTGGAAGAATCTAGCCAGTAGAGCTTTGGGAGGAATCTGGGCTGGTTCTAGGAAACATAGAAACTATTATTGTGTGTGTGTCAGTAGTTATTTCCAAAGCTAGAGTGTGAATATATCTGCAACCACCCCCCACCCCTACACAGACAGGAAAGGAGGAACGGTCATGTCCAGGGATTTTGTTTGTCTGTAAACTGAAGACACTGGAATGACCGGGGATGTGGATGTATCAGCATTTTGGTTTTGGCAGTGATTAATTTCAATATCTCTAGTGTGGGTTTCTCTTTGCTGACATGAAAAAGAGAATCCGAACCCCTCCAAATCTGGTATTCTAATAACTGCCTCCCTGACAAAATTTAAGATGAGCAATTGAAACTCGACACTTGCAAGTGAGGCCTGTTCTTCTGGTGCAGTAGTCTAAGTGCTCTGGCGTGATTTTTTCCACTCATCCAAGTACATAAAAGAGATAATTTTCTAAAAGAACATAATTGCACACAACATTTGTCCAAATAAATCTGCAAGTAGATAATGAGAACTCAAGTAATGAGTATAATAAAGAACTGTGGGAATATCTTCAAAGCAAATCACATTGATGCTAAGCTGAGCCTTACTTTAGATAGAATTGCACGACTTGGCTTCTTAGGAATCTGCCCTGTCTATACTAATGCAGTTAGGCTAGAAGAACTGTGCTAGTACCTTGCCCATAAAAGGAGAAGATGCAGCTTGTTACAAGGACCAGACACAGAACTATGGTTTAAAGCTTGGACAATGGTGCTACTGAAAGCTGAGACAACATCCATGTCTACCATGTCGTGGCTAGGAATTAGAGGTCCCACAAAAAGATGGAAGGTTGGAGTGGGGGTGGCCGAAAAAGAGTCTGTACACAGGATGCCTGCAGGTTTAAGACAGAATGTAAAAATCCGTGCTCTGTAAGTTATGCAATCCCAGCTCTAAAGAATTCTGGGTCTGGCTCAGCGCCTGTGGCTCAAGTGGCTAAGGCGCCAGCCACATACACCTGAGCTGGCAGGTTTGAATCCAACCCAGGCCCACCAGACAACAATGACGGCTGCAACCAAAAAAAATAGCTGGGTGTTGTGGTGGGCGCCTGTAGTCCCAGCTACTTGGGAGGTGAAGGCAGGAGAGTAGCTTGAGCCCAGGAGTTGGAGGTTGCCTGAGCTGTGACGCCATGGCACTCTACCTGTGACAGGGTGACAGCTTGAGGCTCTGTCTCCAAAAAAAAAAAAAAAAAAAAGAATTCTGGGTCTGCTCTAGGGTTTTGGCTAAGACAAAAGATGGATGGTCATTTTTTGAGTACCTAACTCCTGAGGGCTTTCTAGAAGACGTGACACTCAACAACCATAGCATCAGTCTCACTGGAGCGTTTGTTTGAAATGCAGGATTTGGGGTGTTACTTAGCCTGAATGAATCTGGAGGTGGGGTCTATCTCTTGCTCACCTCTCTAGTGGGTTCTGGTGCTCCCTAAAGTTTGAGAACTTCTGCTTTAAGGAGAGCAATGACCCAGGGGCAAAGGAAGAGAGCGAGGGTCCCAGATTGATGACGATGACTCCAGGTCTGCTTAAGACCTGCTTCTTCAGTGGCCAAACCCAGGAGGAGAGGGGAAGCATCAGAGAGGCTAAACCAGAAGAGCATGGAGACCTCAGCCAGCCCCACTGTGGCAAGGCAGCATCAAAGGGGAATAAAAACTTGGGTCTCCCCATTTCTCGCCCTGTGCTTCCTGCATTAGGAAAAGCAACCTCTGTGGAGCAGAAGGGAAGGACAGGCATGCAGAGGCTGGGAGTGTCTGACCGACCACTGGAGCAGAGTGAATGTACCAAGTCATTTCACATGTCTAGATGGCTGTTTATTTAAGAACAGTCCAGATGTCTGTTTATTTAAGAATAACATTTGTGAGATAATCTTCAGGTCCTCTTCTAAGGTAGAATTCTAGTTATTGGAGAGACAAAAAAACTCAAAGGTTTAAGGGAGCCAGGTAAATAACATGAATGAATTGAATGGGCCAGGTGGGTAGAAAGGAACACAAAGGCACATCCCTGGTGAAGAGGAACTTTCGTCTAGCTGCTTGTCAGGGGCACCGTAAAGCGGGGGTAGAATGGTCCTGAGGTTCTGGTTGCAGATCTGTGGCTGTGTATTTGTCCTTTGTTCCCACTTCAAATTCCAGGGGAGGCTGCATTGTCTCCAAGCAGCATGTGAGTTTATACTCCCCAAAAGCACACCCCAAGGCAAGGGTTCAGGCAAGCTGATTATTTGGGAGATTCAGAAACACTTGCAGTGAGATGGAGAGCAGAGACAAGGAAGGGATGGGAGCCAGTCAACCAAGCAAGGGGAGGTTAATTGTGCAGCAAATCAGTTACCACTGTGGGCACCTCGAGCTCACTGAGGAAAACTGGGGGACTGTGAGGAACAAGTGCCTCACAGTTATTCCAGCCCAGAGTGAGAGAGCAGGGGAATTGATACACCAACTCCCAACACTTGTTTCAGGCTGCTCCTGGGGAGGTTGGACATCAATTTCCCGGAATTTGTAGCCTGGCATGTACTGCAAGAACAGATACCAGAGGTTAGAAAAAGTGCTCAGACTCAGCGATTTGGGTGGTGGCATCTGGAGGTGGAGGTAGGGGTCAGGGACATAGGAAGTTCCATGAAGATCTGGGTGGGCACCAATGGCATCTGCTGTGGAGCTATTCACCCACTATGCCACTTGCCATCTGTAAATACAGGCAGTGAACTGACAGTGTTGCCAAAACACTTTGATTTTTCAAGGAAGAAAGGAATCTGAAATTTTATATGAAATCTCCTAAGTTTTAAATTGTGGCAATCTATTTATAGGAAAAAGAGAAAGAGATTCCAAAGACAACGTGTGTGTGTGTGTTCCTTTTCAATAGACTCCCTGAGCTTAGTAAGTCTAGGGTTTGACTTTCATTCCAATCAATTAATTTGGTCAAAGATAGTCAATCACTACCTAGAGGCCCTTAACTTTCGCGTCTCAAACACCAGCCTCCTAGGTCAAGGAAAGATCATAATGATTCCACTCAACACTTAATTATAAGGGTGGAGGAAATGCCTCTGATGGAGCATCTTCTTATACCTGGTGTACTTCTGAGGGTTTTAACAAATTACATCATCAGTTTTTGAACCCACTCTATTATATACTATTTATTGTCCTCTTTCAAACCTCAAACATTCCTGCTTCTTAAAGCAAATTAATGACTCACTATATATTATTTATGCCATGAGTAATTAACAATTTGCTTTTAGGTAATAGAGAATAATTTCTCTTCTAGTCTTTTTAGAAGCCAGAAAGAATTTGTCCTTTTAAACCCGAGCAATTTGCTGGCATTTTTCTTAACTTATTATTTTTAAATAGTGATGGATTTTCAGGAAGTTAACATGTGCACCTGTTTCTCCCTAATGCCAGCATCTTACACAACTATGGTATGATATCAATGCCAAGAAAGTGAGGCTGATACAATCTATGAAGCTTATTCAGAGTTCATCAGGCATAGATGAACTCATTTGTGTGTGCAGTATGTGTGTTTAGTTTGAAATTTTATCACAAATGTTGCCTTGCATAATCAGACACTGCAATCAAAATACCCAACCATACCGTCAAAGGAAGACTCCTTTATGCTGTCCTGCATAGACATAGTTCCCCCGTCTGCTAATGGCTAGTGATCTTCAATCAGTGTGCCAGGACAGGATCTCAAGTGTGCCATGAAAATGTTTAAAAATAAACTAATTAAATTATTTCTAAAAGAAGTTACAAGCATAGTAAGTATATTCTTTTTTTTAACTCTTTTTTTTGGATCAACATAATTTAAGTGTGATGCAGAAGTTTAACTATAGATTCAAGTGTGTCATGAGATAAAAAAAGGTTGAAAAACACTGCTACAACCCGCTGGCATCCACTAATCCAATGTGTATCTCTACTGTCTAATTAAGTTATTTCATGTATATAATATAAGTGGAACCATGGGTATGTAACTTTTTGAGACTGGATTTTTTTCACTGAGTATAATTTCCTTGAGGTACATCCAAGTCTTGTATCCATAATGTGGATATATCATTAGTCTAACTATTCACCCTCCGAGGAACTTTTGAGTAGCTTTCAGTTTAGAGATATTATGAATAAAACCTCTATAAACATTTGTGTAGAAGTTTCTGTGTGAAAATAAGTTTCCATTTCTCTGGGATGCTTAATTGTGCAATTTCTGGTTGTACAGTAAAGCTATGTTTATTTTATTTTTTTTGAGATAGAGTCTCACTTCGTCACCCTTGGTAGAATGCTGTGGCATCATAACTAACAGCAACCTTTAACTCTTGGGCTCAAGCAATTCTCTTACCTCAGCTTCCCGAGTAGTTGGGACTACAGGCATCTACCACAACACCCAGCCATTTTTCTATTTTTAGAGATGGGGTCTTGCTCTAGCTCAGGCTGGTCTTGAACTCGTGAGCTCAGGTGATGCATCCACCTGCCATGTTTAGTTTTTAAAGGAACTGTCTATTATATTTTTTAGAGTAGTTGTTCCATTTTATAATCCCACAAGCATTGTTTGAATGAGCGGTTTTGTTGTTATTTTTCATTCGAGCCATTCTTATAGGTGTGTAGTTATATTTCATTGCAGTTTTCATTTGGACTTCTCTAATACTAATGATGTCAAACATCTCCGAACAGGAAGAGAACCCAATGCTTCTTGTGTGGCAGAAAGCATTTTCTAAAAATGCCAACAATATCACTCATCCCATGAGCTCTTCTAACAGTATGACTGAATTCCCTCTGCACTGAGAAAGACCCTGTTCTTCCTCCCTGCTGAATCTGGAAGGGCTGTGATGATGGTGGAGTGACACTATGTGACTCCAAGGCTAGGTCATAATAATGCCATATACTTCCACCTTGCTTTTTTTGGATGCATTCTTGGAACCCAGGTACCATGCCACGAGGAAGTCCAAGCCATAAGGAGAGGCCACATTATAGGTGTCCAGTGACAGCTCTAGCTGACCTCTCTGCACTAACTACATGACATATGAGTTAGACTTCTAGAGACTGTAGCCCCAGGCACCATCTAACCATAAGTCTCCCTCCCTGAGCCCAGCCAACCCTTGGAGCCATGAGAGACAATGCTAAAATGAGTGTTGACTTACGACCCTAAATGTTGAGGTGCTTCCTTATAACTACAATAGACGAGTGGAAAAGTTTTCTCTACTACATAAGGCTCTGTGCTAATACATTAGCATCAAAATGTACTCTCTGCCTTTTCTTGGAGCAGCCACATTCCACCTCAGCCCTCCTTCTGTTCAAGGGGAAAAAATGTTTCCTTTCTCTATAGAAAGTGGAGAAGCTCACTGAAGTCAACATGGTGCTCTGTTCTGAAATGTGAATGAGAAAACTTTGAGCAACATGGCCAAGAGACATAAGATCCACTCAGCATGCCATTGTTCCCAATGCCTGGAACTTCCTTGTCTCTGAAAGCCTCAGGGTCCAATCCCTTCCTTGTCTCTGCCATGATGCCACCACTTCAGAAGGACCTTCTCTGGAGGGACCAGCCTTCACAACAGAGCCCACCCTCATCACTCTTCATCCTGGCTCTGCCTAACTTAATGGCAGAAAACTTAGCACTTATCACTGCTTATCTGGTGGTGATTTGTTTATTTATTTATTTGTTATCACATTCCCATCCCCGAAATAAGCCTAACAAAAGAAGTGATTTTGCTTTGTTCATCCCTGGGACACAGAACCATTCCCGGAATGTGGTAGACATTCAGCTAATATTTACTGAATGAATGAGTGACCAAACTGTTAATAACGAAAACACAACATGTCTGTGTCTGTGGGGTCTTTGCTAGGCTTCATGCAGGTGCAGGGGATGTCTGAGACAAAGGTTCTACTTTTGAGAATGACAACTGAGTGATTTCATAATCTTGCTCCTTGAGGGGAGGGGAGATCTTTAAGTAAGCTGATTAAACAATGACTTATTATCTTGGTTTTATGTTTGATTTTGATATTGGATATGAACTTACAGCAAAGAAGCCTATATCACCAATCTCTAGAAATAGGGAAAGGAAGTCTGGCTCGAAACTGACTTGCTTTGCTTTCTCTGTAAGTACCAGTCCCCAGAGGCCATTGGTGGACCAGATCAGTGTTCTATAAGTTGTGTTGTGACACTATGGGCCTTGCCTATGTGCTTTCCTGAGTCAGGCCACAGGGGATTCTTTACCTTTTTTCATAGCTCCCCTGCTCAATGGAAGATTGGGAAAAAATGCACTTACATTTTTCACCTTCCCATATCTATATCCCTCTGCTATATGACTTTGCATTTTCTCCTATCAAGAAGTGGAGTCTGTTATCTCCTCTCCTTGGGCCTAGGCTTGGCTCTGCAGTGTGACCTATTTTAGCAAACATGGTATAAGCAGAGGATGCAAAAGGGCTCGTGTGCTGTAGCTTGCCTCTCTTGCTGCTCTCGACAACTTTACCCCAGGTACCCTGTGAAAGAGTCCACACTACTCTGCTGGGAGATGAGTGATACTCGGCCTTGCTGCCTCCACTGTCCCGAGCCACCCAACTACCAAGCAAGGGAGGGAGGCCTTCAACTTCTGGCTGATCACAAATTCAGTAGAGACCTCAGCTAATGCCACATGATGCAGAGAAGAGTTATCCCAGCAGAGGCCAGCCCAGATGCCGGCTTACAGATTTGTGAACAAATAAATGGTGGTTGTTTTGGGGCAGTAAGTGCCTTGTTATATAGCAAAATCTGATTCATTCATTCGCCCCTTCTGTACCCCTTCTTTCTTGAAATTTCAGGCAAAGTAAAAAGCATGACTTAAAACTGTCCATTAAACATAACCCCAAGTTTGCAAATTATGCATACAAGTGCATGGAAATATGGGAACTATAAATAATGGGTTGGGGTGATCTTTGTTTTATTCTCTATGCTTTTCTGAGTTTACTAAATTTTCTATAATATTGATACAGGGTTCCCCCACTCAGGACTGGACAGGGACCCCCATTCTTTTGGGCTGGGTGAGCTTGGTGAGCTATTTCCAAGGGGAAATAAAGGGGATTTCCAGGTCACACTCTCTGCCCTTTCCAGGCCACACCCTCTGGGCTCTAGCAAGGTCATGAACAAAGCAACCTGAAATGTTTTGGTTGGCTCCACCTTGTGTAGGGAGCACACACCCTAATCCCTTCCCCGAGGCAAAAACTGCAAAGACCTAATACTATACATACCCCTAGACAAAGGACCCAGGCAGGAGACTTGTGACTGGGGTCTTCCCCTTTGCCAGAAGTTCTGGTGCTTTTTACTCTTTCTGTATTCTTTTCTGTCTAATAAAAACCTATCTTACCATTGATCTGTGGTCTGTGGGTTCATTCTTTGAATCCCCAAGACCAAGGTCCTACTGAAGGAAGAAATTCTGGTAACAATATCACTTACAATCTTTTTAAAACAACAATTAAAAAAAGAGCCAGCGTGCTTGGGCAATTTCTTCTGGCTATCCTTTAATGATTACTCAGCAAAGTCTGATGTGACACAAACACTTACCACATGGCCAGGGTGTAAAAGACAGGTACATCAAGGGGATGGCTGGCTCCATTCATCCCAGGGCCATTGGTTCTGGTGGGAGTCTCATTTCAAAGGCCTACATGGCGGAAATCTATGCTGTGAAATGCTTCCATCTAACTGAGTCTCCATTGGAGTGTCAACTCATTTATTACTTGGCTCCTGAAGTCTTATGTTCTGCACCCTGGTGTGGATGATGAGTTTTAGCAGAATCCTTTGTGCAGGTTGCAGTGATGGGGAATGCAGAAATCTGGGCCTGGAGATATGCCAGTGTGGTAAATGTCTTCTGTTTATCCTCTTGATCCATTCTTGTCTAAGCCTTTGAAAGCTAACATGTATGGACTAAATTAATAGCTTCTAAATGGGTTCAGTCAATGGGGGATGCCAGAAGGAATTTAGAAAGAAAGAGCAGAGTGAGGTTGGAATATTTATTCCCCCAGCTCCCATCCTGCAAGTTCACTGAGGTCTGGGTTCCCTCCCAAAACCAAGGGAGCCCTAAACATACCACTAGTCTCTTTCCAGATTCTGGTAGCCAGTTCCCTGTCTCTCTTCTTCAGGCATAGGGTATTTCATTCTGGAGCAGTGGACTAATCCTTGTGACCTATACCTTATGATTTTTCTACATCTGTCCACGCTTTTGTAAATGCTCCTCAGATTACCCAAGTGGAGTAGGTCAGCTGTCTCCTGCATAGTCTCTCAACAGCAGAGATGCTTGTCCACAGAAACAGGGTGGACGCAGCCCTTTTCTTTTTTTCTGCCACAAAAATAGGAATGTGGAAGAAAAAGAAAAGAAAATTTCCATTGTTTCTTTTACTTCCTATACTCATTGTCAAGGAGGCAAATTATCCATCCAATTCAGGTCACAGGTTATTCTGACTAACAGAATAACACAGAGGGCAAGATGGTAATTTCCTTTTTGTAAGCCTTCTGGGAAGAGTGGTGGGTGACTTGTGACTAAGAAAACTAGAATTATGAGAAAGCATTCTTAAGAGAATTATGTCCATGACAGATGAAGTGGCAAGGCAAACTGTGGAGGGGCCAAACATGAAAATCTTACCCGGCCATCACTTGTCAGGAGGATAGAGTCACTCTTAATGTCCCTATGAATCACTCCTTGGTTGTGAAGGTAGGAAAGAGCTCTCAGAACTGACAGACAGACGGTAGCTATCTGTTCTTCATTCATTCTGGAAAGGAAATAACATTTATGGAATAAGGCAGGTTTGAGATTGTCTTTAAAATGCTCAAGAGACACAGCTCTCATGGGTTCTGGTGAGCTAGTCTGTGCTCTCCAGCCTATATCTGGAAAGTCTACAGGCAATGGAAAGGAAGCCTTTAGGATTTGATTGTCAGAACAAAGGATTGGCACCAAGGATGTCTGGGGTCAAGCATGAATCAAGCTATTTATAAGTCAAGGAAAGAGATGGCTCTTGGTCAGCTTTGGGGTCGTTATGCAAACACACTTCTGAGAACTCTTATAGATAATGCCTTAGTCACTGACAAACCCCCAGGGTCCCACAGAGAAAGCACACTGATTAAGCAGGCCAAATTCCAGGTGTGGCTACTGGGTGATCTTGAAAAGTCCTTTTAATTTCTTCAAGTCTCTTTTTCATCATCTTGGATATTGGGATGGCCACTTTGGATTTCTCAGCTCCACCTTTGAGGCTTACCCTAGTTCCCCTTCACCTCTCTCTCCTTCTTTCAGGAACTGGAAGTCTTTGTGACTTCAGGTTTGTTCTGTCAAAAGGAGACTGGACCTAGGAAGTTTTTATTAACTGAGTTGTGAATGGAGAGTACTTTAATAAATGGACCCTGGGAAGGAGAAAGGAAGCAGAGCTCTGGGTGTGTTCTCCCACATTTCATTTGCACCCTGGTGGAGATGGTGTTTCAGGCTTCAGGGGAGGAGACTGAGGTCAGGTGACCTGCTCAAGGTTTCCCAGCTAAGAGAGTGGCCATGTCATGATTCAAATCTCACTTTTTTGAGTTGGGAAGCCATGCTTTCCCACATTTCCTCTCTCCCTCACTGCCTTCACCACCCAAAGGCTGGATTTTCCTCATGAGTGAGCTAGTTCAGCTATTGTGGGGGGTGGGGTTACGTGAGAATTACTAGGCAGCAAGGGGCTACTGTAGGTGCTCACAAAATGACTCATTTAGGCATTGGACTTAGTCATCTGTGTATAAAACTTCATCCCTATTACAGAGCTTTTTGGAGGCCCAAGTGAAATAACAAATGGGAAGAAAATAGCCCTTGAAACAAACTATCATGCAGAAGGGAGTCAGGAGAGGCAGACCTGTAATTGACCAGAGATTAAATTTAAGGACCACCTTGGGAAACTCCAACAACCCCAGATAAATCTTAGCCCAGCAGGACAAGGAAATGGATGGCCTTGAACTTGTGTTTCAGTCTTGCTGATGCCAGAAAATCCTGCTTGAATAATGCTGGGATTCAAAAGTAATGTCTAAAGGAGATAGCCAATTAGGAAAGCATTGAAGGTATAAAGTGATAGGTATGAATAAATACACTCCTCCCTTGACAGCAGCAAAATTTATCTCGTACAAAGTCAGGTAAGAAGAAATGTTCTTACCTGAAACAGAGAGGAAATGGACAACTTGTGTTCTGTGTTTTGTGCCCAATGTGTTGGTCATGGTGCTGGATTGTTTTTGAATAATGACTCACACATGTGCCAAGAACACATCCCTCAGAGGTTTACAGTATCAGCATTAGGGGGAAATCTCAAATATACCTTAAAATTAATTTAGGACCAAGAAGAACTATCTTTAATAAAATTCATTGCTCTCAAATTCCATGAGACTTGAATTATTTGAAGTAGGCATAAAGATTCTTTGCACCTCGACTATACCAAAAATTAGTTGAATTGACCCTTAATCACTAACGGAGAGATGACCTTTAACTATAACATGTGACAAATGCTACTGATTCTTAATTCAATGCCTTCAAAATTAGCCCAACCAATTGAGAAATGGCTGTTGCTTTCCTACTTCTATAGGAAACAAGCCTGGTATGGGATAAAAATGTTTCAGTTCTAGAGTCAACTCCAGATTGAAATCCTGGCTCTATCACTTGTTAAATGTGTGGTCTTGAGAAAGAAACTCTTCATCCTTGACTCATAGCTCCATCATCTGACCAACAAGCGCACCAACACCTGCCTCATCGATGCGTGATGGTTGTATGTGTTAATCTATGTATGAAGAACCTGGCAGTGCTTGGCCAGGTTTCCTTTCCTTTCTGAAACCCTCTGTTACCTGGAAATTAGAAGGATGGAATTTAATCCTAAAAGATGCTAGGTTAGTGCTAAAACTCCAGTATGTATAAGAAACACCTGAGCATATGACTACCCTGTGGCTCCTTGTTCAGTTGATCTGGGGGGTGCTTGATACTTTTCATTTCTAATGTGCTCCCAGGTCCTCAGACCACACAAAGTTGCAAGTGATTAGATGTCCTATCAACCAATGAACCAATCAATCAACCATTCAATTAAACAGTTATTCAATATCTAACATAAGAAAATTTCTGAATTATCAGCTTAAGGATTTCAAATTCCAAATATTCATGGTGTTCTTTGATGTACAATTGCTTCTTGCTCTCTAGAACTACTCTGCCATTAAGGGGAAATTAGTTGACAAAACAGGATGGAGAAAATTAGAAAATACAATGAATTCTAGAGAAGCTAGCTTTTAAGTGTTTCCCACTGATGTAAGATAAAAATGGAAAGGAACTTTACAAAGGGAGATCTGTAGACAAATAAGAGTAGCTATTTGAAGCTTCTGAAGGCAAGAGAAAAGTCCCTCTCTTGGAAATTCTTGTATTGATTGCTTTATATGTAAATCACATTTACATTATTCTTAGATATTTTTCATTAAGATGATTTCACGTGTTCCTTTTTGGTGGGCATGTCCTATTGCTACACTAACAAGGGTCTACCAGCTGAATTGTTGGTGATAAATGGTCAATGTTTTTACTCACAGCTCTTCACTTTTTTTTTTTTTTTTTGAGACAGCGGCTTGCTCCATTGCCCCAGGTAGAGTGCAGCAGCTTCATCATAGCTCACTGCAACCTCAAACTCAAGCAATCCTGTTGTCTCAGTCACCCAAATAGCTAGGACTACAAAGATGAGCCATGACATGACTAGTTTATCTGTTTTTAGTAGAGATGGGGTCTTGCTCTTGCTCAGGCTGGTCTCAAACTCTTGACCTCAGGTGATCCTCCTGCCTTGGCTCCAAGAGTTCTGGGATTGCAGGTGTGAGCCACCATGCCCTGCTCCCCTTCATATTTAAACTGAGAGCTGTAGGGACTTGAGACTTTGTCTTGCATTTGTGGAGAAAAAGCAGCATATTCTATCCCTTGCAGAATTTGCCAATGCTTTCTTGGTATCTTGCCTTCTGCCCATGGTGGTTTATCTGGACCCACTTTGGATTTGGGTGCCATTTCACTAATGTCAGTTAATATTCCACACATCTTCCTCATGACAATTCTCTTAACTCTTTGGCATTTTATTTACCAACAAGACCAAACTTAAAATGTAACACGCTGTTTAATATGCTCCTTAGAACCTTGCTTCTCCAAGTGTGGTCTATGAATCAGAAGGGTTGGCACCCCCTGGGAGCTTGTTAGAAATACAAACTCTTATGCTTCTCTCTATTCAATCAGGATATGCATTTTAAGAAGCTCCTCAGTGACTGGCACACACACTGAAATTAGAAGCATTGTTTTAACACATACTCGTTCCTCTGCTTTCAAGGCCCCTTTTCCTCTCACTTACTTTCTTAGTAAACTCCTATTCATCTGTCAAAAGCCCTCTCAGATATCACCTTGTATTAAAAGTCTTTCCTTGGGTGGCACCTGTGGATCAAGGAGTAGGGTGCCGGCCCCATATACTGGGGATGGCGGGTTCAAGCCTGGCCCCGGCCAAAACTGCAAAGAAAAAAAGTCTTCCCTAATTCTACCTGATAGAGACATTCAATCATTCTTCTATGGTACTTATAAACATTTTCCTTATTCTACACAGGTATTATCTCATACTTATTTCTCTTCTGTGACTTCCTTGGGTGGGGTGATGTATCTGAGCCTTGTTCGTTTGTATCTTCTGTATCTCCAGCACTTAGAAAAGAGCCTAACACATAAAAGTTACTCAATAAATAGTTAATAAAATGACTAGAACCAATAGCTGAAGTAACTGGTAATTAACTATTGTTACTTGCAAGACTATTTTAAGACAGAATCGAAGAATTTCTCTCTTATGTAGGTTCATCATTCTGACATAAACCATTGACTGATCCTCTACCTGTCCTTCCTTCCCAGATCCCCTTGGTGGCACCTGCACACAGAAAGACCAGGGCAACTCAGGAGAGCAAACCTCAGTTTTAAAACTCTATGGAGGTGATGAGAAATTCTATTACTTGCCACTGAAACATCATTCTTAGCATTTTGCTGATTTTCTTTTTCTTTTTCTTTTTAGAGACAGAGTCTCACTTTTTCGTCCTTGGTAGAGTGCCGTGGCGTCACACAGCTCACAGCAACCTCCATCTCCTGGGCTCGGGCGATTCTCTTGTCTCAGCCTCCCGAGTAGCTGGGACTACAGGTGCCCGCCACGACGGGCGCAAAACGCCATCATTTTGCTGATTTTAAATCAATGGGTATTAATGACCTTCTGAGGGCAGGGAGAATGCTAATTGAATGAATGAACTATTCATGCATGATATAATGGCATTCTGGGGAATACTGTGTGTTCCCTGACTCCAAAGTAATGACAATTTATGAAGAGTTCATAAAGACAGTCAGTGAAGTTTTACCCTGGAGGAGAAAAATAAATACCTTGAGTTATAAAGAGACATACCTGGTGTGTGTAACAATGTCTGTCAAGGCACCACCTTCTAGAAACTCCATCACCACCCAGAGCTCATCACCAACAAGGTAGCTGTTGTACATGTCAACCACATTGTCATGGTGGTAATCCCGCATTATCACAACCTGGATGAATGGGAAAGATACTTTTTGACTTGTGAAGGTGAAATTTGGATTTTGGTTTTATTGTGATTGTGTGATTGTATTACAGTGTAAGTACAATAGATTGAGAGGTATCGATTATGGGAGGATTTGTCCAGGAATCTACTATAGACAAAAAGCATTAAGTATAGCAAGTAGAAAAGAAATCAAGTTAGTAAGTTCATGAGAAAATGGCAGGTCAACTAGCATGAGAGAGAGAGAAAAAGAGAAAAAGGCATAACAATAGCAAAGTTTGCATTTACAGGAGGGAGTTTAGTTGACTTTTCTGGGTGGGGGGATATGATCAGCTATCCCTAAGGCTTTCCTTTAGCATGAACTGTCCCACATTCCACAGCTGGTTACCCTAACAAAGAGTTACCAACTCATGGTTAAGTGAGTGAATGGTGGGTAAGTCCTATAAGTGAATAAAGTAAATAGTTATTAGGGGTTGGGTTACATGAGAACAACTTAACTTCTTTTGGGGAGAAGGTATGTGTTGACCCTGAGAGGTTTGGGTTTGGGCTCAATACAAAAGAATACATCTTGAAGGTAAAAATAAAGATGATGTAGGCATAAAAATGCTGATGGGATTGCTAACTAGAGAGAGCTTCCAGGAATCATTGCCTCAAGGTAGCTTCCACTTGAGCTTTCAGAGTTAGTGTTAAATAATAAAAGTATAGAGTTGTTTATCTTTATCATATTGCCTTGTCTGTTCTGACATTGTAGTTTGGGAAATAAATCCCACAAATCAGGAATAGTGGACTGGGAAGATGTTGAAACCTACTCACTCTCTCTGAGGAAGCTGGAGATGCATGCAGGTCACCTGGAGCTTTATGTGAGCCACAAGGAAGATGGGTCCAAAATTATTATAGCTGAGTGCATTTGCACAGTGTTTGTTTATGGATCAAACAATCTCTGTACACTTTTGAGAAAATGAGAAAGCTCAAAATATAAAGTCAAAGAGGTCAAGTGGCCATAGATTGTCCTGGGAGTTAGGAGGTGTGGTCTGTACGCTAGAGACTGACATATTATCTGACATTGACATCCTGACTTGATATCGTTAGGACTTAGATTTCCCATCTACAAAAACTCACCTCTCATCTCAGTACATGGATGGAGCTAGAACATATTCCTTTTAGAAAAGTATCTCAAGAATGGAAGAAAAAGTATCCAAATGTACTCAGCCCTACTATGAAACCAAGTTATAGCTTTCATATGAAATTTGAAATGAATTACATGTGAAATTTACTAAATGTAGACTACAAATGTCTTAACATAATAACTAAGAAAATGCCGTGAAGGCTATGTTAACTAGCTTGATGAAAATATTTCCGATTGTATGTGGAACCAGCACATTGTACCCCACTATTGCATTAACGTACACGGCTATGATTTAATAAAAAAAAACCTCCTTTATCTCCCTTTCTCATAAAACTATTAAGGAGGTAGCACTACTCCAAAACTCTGTTTCCTAACACAGTTACTCCTATTTTCCTACCTATTTTAGAGCTCTTAAATGATAAGTATAAAAAGTAGTTGAGAAATTGGAAGGATATGAACAACAAATGTATGGAAAAGGGTTAATAATTTAATACACCAAAGAGCTCTTGCACATCAATAAAATAAATACTACTACCTTAATTTAACACTGTGCAAAGGACATGTCATCTGATAAAGAAATAAAAATGGCCCATAAACATATAAAAATAAATTCAGCCTCACTAGTAATAAAAGTCCAAATTAAGACAGTAAGGCTTGTTCATGTTTATCATATGAAGAGAAATAACATGAAAATCTTCAGTGACATTAAGGAGGGTGAAACAAGATTATTGGTGAAGGTCCAAATTTCTGGAAAGGTACAGACTTTCTGAAATTTAACACTATTGTTCTTTTCAGAAAACTTATGTATCATTTGATCTGTTTATTCCACTTCTAGGAATCTAAGAAAGTTATCAGCTATGAGGCCAAAGACTTACCTGTAATTACACTCACTGAAAGTTTTAAAAGTGACAAACTGGAAACAAAATAAATTAGAGAGTGGTTTAATAAATTTGATACATGTTTATAATAGAAGATTGTTAGATTATTAAAATGATGTTTCAGACACATAAATATGAAAATATTAATTATTTTATATCAATAAATGTGAATAATTAATATGCCAATATATTTATTTTGTTATAAATTTCATTTATGTAGTATATTTTATATTAATTTTAACAGTATTAACTTATTATTAATAATAATTGAGAATTAGAAAGTTACCAGATGACAGAGGGCACCATAATAATGTATACACTTTTCTTTGTAATTGTTGGGGATTCATTGAGGGTACAAGAAACCAGGCTTGTATACACATTTTAAGAAAGGGAAAAACTGTATTTAATTGAAACACTCAATCTATACTAATATCAGGGAGGGAGGGACAAGATGGCCAACTGGAAGCAGCTTCCGAAAGAGGCTCCTGTCCAAAAGGAAAGATAACCTCCAGAAACTGCCCAATTGAGCTCAAGACTGGAACCCCAGCCAAGAGAGAGAGAAGTGATAACTGCAGGTCACCTCTGAGGCAAGCTGCAACTTCAAGAAACCAAGCTTCAGACAGAAAAACTGAACTAAAGTTTTCTACCATTTTGAACTTCCAGGACACCATTCCCCCCTTACCTGATGCACCAGAAGCCTGACCTCTGCTGAAACTGAGGGAGGAGGACTTGACCAGCGCTCACTCTCCCTATCTAATGGCCCAGGTGATCTGCCAGGTAAGACTCCGGGGCCCCACCAAGTTCCCGCCAGCCCCCAGGCCAGAGACTCTGCCGGGGTTCCCGCACGGCTCTGATCTGTGCCCCATCGGCCCTTGGCCTGCGGCCTGCAGTGGCCAGCAACTCTGCCGGGACTCCCGTGTGGCCCCGATAGCCACTCAGCCAGGCCTTAGCCTGCCGCCAGCATGGCCAGGAAGTCCACCAGGACTCCTGTGCAGTGCCGATCTGTGCCCCGCTTGGCCTCGGCCTGCCACATGCCGGTATCCCTGCCCAGCTCCAATCTGTGCCCCAGGTGCACCACCCACAGCGGCCAGGAACTCCACTCCACAGGGACCGCTGTGCGGCCCTGATTGGTGCCTCACCATGCCTTGGTCCACAGCCTGCCATGGTCAGGGACTCCGCTGGGACCCCCGCACCTGGCCTCTGCCTGCCACCCACACCAGCCAGGGACTCCGTCAAGAATATGCCAGGCCTCCACCTGCCTGCCTGGGCCAGGAACTCCAGGAGCCACACATCCGCCTCCTCCCCTACCCTGTCTTCCTCTGCACCGGCCCCACCCATCTGTCCAGGGACTCAGGAGGCTGTGTGACCTGTGCCCTCCCTCCGGAGTCCTCCTCACAGCTAGAGACTGCTAGAGGCACAGGCTACCTTTGCAAAGGTGACTGGGTGCCCCTTCCCATGCCCTGCTGCTTGATCTGGGCGTGCCCCACTCTGGAGCTGCTCTGGCAGCCAGAACTCCCTGGGTGGGGCAGTCCCAGGGGAGCTACAAAGGGTCACTCCCTACAAACATCCAGCAACAACAGAGTGATTCTGCTGGGGCCTGATCTGGGAGAGACACCTCCCCAACTCTGAGGACGGTCATAGGCAACAGTGAAAAATAATCATGAGGAGGAATCAACAGGAAAACTTTCGTAATATGAATAATCAGAGCAGATCAACTCCCTCAAGGAATGACAAGGTAGATACAGCACAAGATCCCTTTCATAAGCAAATGGCTGGGATGTAGAGAATCGAATTAAGAGACTGGATAGCAAATAAGATCAGCGGAATGGAGGAAAAGATGGAATTAGAATTTCAAGCAGTAATCCAAAAAATGACCCGAAAGATGTCTCAAGAATTCAACAAATTCAAAGACAAAATGACCGAAGATTTTGACACATTGAGACAAGAAGTTGCAGCTCTCAAAGATCTGAGAAATAAAGTAGAATCCCTCAGTAATAGAATGGAGCAAGCAGAAGAAAGAATTCTGACATGGAAGACAAAGCTTTCGAATGCTACCAAACTTCCAAAGAGGAAGAGAAATGGAAGTCATAAATGGATCATTCTCTCAGACAGTTCTGGGATAACTCAAAGAAAACCAATATTGACCTTATAGGGATACCTAAAACCAATGAAGTGGCATCACAAGGCACAGAGTCTCTTCTTTATGAGATTATGAAAGAGAACTTTCCAGACATGCCAAGAGATTCTGAAATTCAGATAGCAGACAGTTTCAGAACCCCAGCACGACTGGGAGAAAATTCTGAAAGCAGCCAGACATAAGAAATCCCTTACCTAAAAGGGGAAGAATATTGAATAACTGCAGATCTCTCTGATCAAACCTTTCAAGCTAGAAGAGAATGGTCATTGACTTTTAATCTCTTAAAACAAA
>CAUYRH010083986.1:0-12599 GCA_963574655.1 Perodicticus potto | reverse complement strand
GGTCATCAAACGCTGAGATCCACTTTTCGGTGGAATTATTTCCCCAGTTAGGCTTTGTGAGTTGCGACCTGCTGTCCTCCCTGTGGGAGGGGCCGGCTGCCCCTCCGCCGTTCAGGGGGAAACAGTTTACAGCAGTTTCCGGGGTTATGAACTATATTTCAAACACAACAATCCACCAAATCGCTGTGCATTGCCAAGTGCTCATCCACTCCGACAATTCACTCCGCGAAAGGTCCAGTACTCCCTCCCTCTCACCTGCTGACTGGAGAGTGATGAACTACGGAACCGTCGCCGCCGCCGCCATCTTCCAGAACCCCAGTACTTCACTTTAAATCTCCTTCAAGATTCTTATGTCCCCATCACCAATGTGAAAAGTTTTCCACTCCTTTGTGACGAATATGATGACATTACACAATTTACTATCAGGAAGGATTTTTATTTGGCTTATAAAATATTCAATGCAAGTGGAACTCAGGGCATTCAGAGTAATCTGATTTATGTTATGTTTGGGCATTTATTCTGAAATTTCAGGGCAGCATTCATGATTTTCTGGTTATTTATGCTTAATTTAGATAACTTTGTTAAAATGAGACCCTTTTTGTGATACCTTGTAGGTAACCATGAGTGACTGAAAGGACATAAATGATATTATAGTAATATATTGTGATCCTGATTCACTGGTCTCTATTCCCAGAGGAAATAATGGGCATATTCAAGCTCTTGTCTGAGATATCCTTTGATTATGAAGATTGAAGAGAGTTTAGAGTATAAAAGGGACTAAGCAACAGATAATAAAGTAAGTACACATATTGTTCACTATTATAACCTTAATGGTTATAATACAGTTTTTTAAAGGGGGAGACATTTGTTAGGAGAATGGAAAGAGTCACATTTTTGTTTAAGACTGGAAAATTTCAAGCAGAAACAATGAAATAATGTAGACCATGACACCAAATCTTTCAGTTGAAAAAACAAGCCTAGTTAGACATGGACACCAAGATTTCACACTTCAATGTGTAATATACATCATCTCTACAAATCCATATTAATTCAATGTATGGGTAAAAATTATACTTCATCATGTTTAAAGTCATCTCTGAGTATGAGGCTAAATAAAGTCAATTGATTCATGCAAATTTGTCTTTCTATGTAGAGTAAAATTATATGTCTTTGATGAGCAATTTTTGCCTTCCTATCGTTTATAAAGAAATATGGTAGGCTCAGTGGACATGGAGCTGAACAGAGTTCAGGATTGTACAGAGGAAAATAAAATACCATAACTAGCTGTAGTAGACACTATTGTGTTAAAGTTAAAATTATCAGGAAGAAAAGTTAGGGTAGTTTAGAGAAAGGAATGATTGAATCAAAGGGGGAAAACTGAAGTCTTGTATTCATCTAAAATAAAATTATATTAATGTCCTTAGTGGGTGGTTGGTTTTGTAGGATGAATGCAACTCACCAGTATATGTGATAAATAGGCAGCTTCAACTTGTTTCTGACTTCAGTTTGCAAACAACATCAGGAAAGCAGAAAAATGGCAAAGTACAAAGGGGTTGCATATCAGAAAACAGAAAGCATTATGAAGAAATGACATGAATTCAATAAAGAATTAAGGTCAAAGAAATTGAAAGTCTAGGAAATTAATAGAAGAAGCTACATCTCCTTTAACAGTCTGATTAATGAATCACAATTTTTCCCTCTAAGGCTAGAGCACTGAAACCACAGGCACTTCCTGAAAAATGACCCTTTTTACTTCCCACAGAAGAATCTTTTCAGAGCTGTCTTTATTTCTTTATTCCTCAGACTATAGATGAAGGGGTTCAGCATGGGAGTGACCACCGTGTACATCACTGAGGCTATTGCACTGGAGAGTGAGTTGTGGGTGGCAGCAGAACTAAGATACACGCCTAGGCATGTACAATAAAATAAGGAGACCACCGAGAGGTGAGATGCACAGGTGGAAAATGCCTTATACTTCCCCTGAGCTGAGGCTATTGCACGTATGGAGGAAACTATCTTAGAGTAAGAGTAAAGGATCCCAGCAAAGGTTCCACCACCTAACACTACAGCTACAAAATACATCACCATGTGATTGATAAAGGTCTTAGAACAGGCAAGGTGTATTATCTGATCAAGTTCACAGAAAAAATGGGAAATTTTCAAGCATTTACAAAAAGACAGTGACAACACTAATATGCTTTCTAACAAGGCATGCAGGACATTTATGATCCAGGACACCAGAACCAGCAGTGCACAGAGCCTGGGATTCATGATGATTGTGTAGTGCAGGGGGTGACAGATGGCCACAAAACGGTCATAGGCCATCACAGCCAGGAGGAAGTTGTCCAATCCTACAAAGAGTAAGAAAAAGTACATCTGGGTGATGCAGCCTGAATAGGTAATGTCTTTTCTCTGTATCTGCATATTTACCAGCATCTTTGGGACAGTGGTAGAGACAAAACAGATGTCCACAAAGGACAGGTTGGAGAGGAAGAAGTACATGGGAGTATGGAGGTGGGAGTCTGAGCATGTGGCCAGGATGATGAGCAGGTTCCCAAGGACAGTGATTAGGTACATGGACAGGAATAGCCCAAAGAGGACAGGCTGTAATTCTGGATCTTCCGAGAATCCCATAAGATGAAATTTGGAAATTTGTGTCTTGTTCACTGGATCCATGTGGTTGTTTTGACTACAAAATAAAGAGAAAGAGAACATGACACAAGTGTGCATAACAAACTGATTAGAAGTTCCATCATTTATATTGTATACTAAAGAATGTAATTTTTTATGAAAAAGTAATTACTTATTTTAAAGTTGATAGATAAATCTACAGTGTGTACAACATGATTTTTTAAGGTATATACATTATGGAATGGCTAAGTGTAGTTAATTGACACATGCATTAATTAACATAGTCATTATTTTATTAGTGAAAACATTTAACATACACTCTCTTGATATTTTTTTAAAATGCAATTTATTGTCTTAACTATTGCCACCCTCTTTTCCAATAGATCTGTTGAATTTATTCCTCCTTACTCTAATTTTGTATCCATTGACCAACATCTCTCTTCCTCTCCAACTGCCCAACCTCTGGTAACCACCATTCTATGAGCAGTTAATTTCAACATTTTATGTGTGAATATGAATATGATGCCTCTTAGGAAATCCCTTTTTATCTCTAATTAGGAAATTATTTCCCATTTTCTGTCTTTCATGGAGGGTATAGATTCTCCAGTTTTTGTGAGAAAATATTTCACTAACATAAATTGAATTTTGACATATTCCAGATAATGTCTAGACAATGAGTAAATAGTGCAATAAAACAAAAGTCCCTACCATGTAATATTAAAGAAAGCAAACAAGCAAAACAAACAAACACAAGAACCCCATGTCTCACCATGCCCAGTCCCTCACACCTGTGGTCCAGCACTCTGCCACTGACAGATATGCCAGTGTTATGCCCACTGGACATTGGTGGATTGAATGCCCACAAACCTTCCATCTATGTCCATTTCCTAGGTAGTCTCACATAGCAGCGGCTGCCACCACCATGGGGAGAGCAGGCCAGAGCAATCTCTTACAGCACCCACCTCCATGGAGAGGAACTTTACCAACTCTCAATCTGAGTTTCCAATACTGCCTTGAAGACCAACCTCACATCCCACGTAAAGATAACCCAGCATTGGCTTGGAGTGAGGCAACCACAGGAGAATGGGACAATGTACAGCACCTGCATTATAGATTCTCAGTGCATCTGCTTCTCTCTGTCAAGGTCAATATTCCAGAGTAGTATACAAAGGCACCATTTAGGGATTCTCATTCTCCTCACTAAGTAGGAAAGTTCTCAGCAGAGGAACACAGGTGCACCACAAATCTATCTGCTCTAAAAGATGAAAAGAAACCAGCAAAAGATCTCTGGCAACATAAAGAAAAAAAACTAAGATAGTTTAATAACCCCAAAGGATCATAATAGATCTATAACAATGGACCCTAAACACAAAGAAATTACTATTAAAATGTCAGAAATAGAATTCAGAATATGAATGGCAAGTAAGATAAATGATATTGATGAGAAAGTTGAAAACCAACACAAAGAAACCAAAAAACATTTTAAGACTTGAATGAAAAATTCACTAAAGAGATAGGCAACATGAGAAAATAATGGAACTAAAGAAATGAGTCATTTAGGGAATTTTAAAATATAAGATAAAGCTCCAACAACAGGCTGAACTAAGCAGAAGAAAGAATTTCTAAGCTGGAAGACAAGGCTTTCAAGTTAATCCAGATAATCAAAGAGGCAAAAAAAGAATTAAGATAAATGAGCAATCAATCAGTAAAATATAGGACTACGTACTATAAGACAATATACAAATTATAAATATTCCTGATGGAGAAGAAGAAAAAGTGAAAAGCATAGAAAACCTATTTAAGAGAATTACTGAGGACAACTTCCCTGCTATCACCTAAAATTCAGATATCCAGTGACAAGATGGTCGGAAATGCATAGCAAATGGGACACTTCCAAGACATATAGTCATTAACTTGGACAAAGTCAAAGTGAAGGAGAAAATTCTACAGTCCACAATATGACAGCAACAACTAACCTATAACAAAAATGATGGAATCTCAATATTTAAGGTATATAATGAGAAATACAGTACATAATAATAATTTATGGCTCACCGCCTGTGGCTCAACAGGCTAAGGCACCAGCCACGTACACCTGAGCTGGCGGGTTCAAATCCAGCCCGGACCTGCCAAACAACAATGGTGGCTGTAACCAAAAAATGGCCGGGCGTTGTGGCGGGTGCCTGTAGTCCCAGCTACTTGGGAGGTGGAGGCAGGAGACTCGCTTGAGCCCAGGAATTGGAGGTTGCTGTGAGCTGTGATGCTACAGCACTCTATCCAGGGTGACAGCTTGAGGCTCTGTCTCAAAAATAATAATAATAATAATAATAATAATTTATGTGACCAAATTGGTAAAGCATGTAATTGGCAAAGACCTAGACATAATTTTTATGATATATAGTGTTCCTGTAATGTTTTGGCACAGAAGATACTTATTATCTGTCATATGTAAAAGGAAAATAAGTCTCAGTATGTATTGACATTCAATATATAAGTAGGTGCATTTCAGTTCAGTTGGAAAGGCTGTATTGTGGACAAAAGCAGGTATAAATGTCCATCTACCTGGGAGAAAATGAATTATGCTCCTTGCTTCACATTTTACAAAGAACTAGACCTTGGTATATAGAACATAAATGTCTTAACACAATAATTAAGTAAATGAGGTGAAAGCTTTATTAATTAGTTTGATGTAACCATTCCAAATTGTATAAAAAATTAAACACATTGTACCCCACAAAAGCATAAATGTATTCATCATCTTTGTGTATGTGACTTAATAAAAGGAAAAATAAAATAAAATAAAATAAAGGGCTTGGTGTAAAAGTAAACAATACTTTTTGGATGAACTAGAAAACTATGCAAAAAGTTTACATGTAGGCATACCATCTTAATGAAGGCAAGAAACACAGAAAGAAGTAGACATATTTAACTAAACAAAATGTAGTACTTTTTGTTTGCTCCCCCAGAAAATCAAGGAAGAAACAATATTCTGTAAACACCATTTGAAATGCTCAGAACTGAAAAAAATGGTGTATCATTATATACAAATCAAAAGAGTGATCATATAGAGGAATCTTTGCTCACACCCAATAATATTTTAATATAACAACAAGAAATCTCTTTCAAACACATCAGCTATCTTGTTGGGTGGGATTGGAACTTCTAAACAGGTAGCAAATGGCTCCCCTCTAATTTTCCTGGCAGAAATGTAAAGTGTTACAAAATCTGGGGAAAACAATCTGGATAATGCTATAAATATCGAAAATACAGATATTCAGTGAATCAAAGTTTCTTAATTCCAGTACCACTCAAAATCTGGGCAGATCAATTTTTGTGATTGGATTTGTCCTGTGCATTTCACTATGTTTGTCAGCTTCTCAGTTCCCTAACAATCCCTCCCCAGGATGTCAGCCAAACACATCATTATTAAATATCTTGTGGGGCCCAAAGTCACCCACAGTTGAGAACTACAGTTTTAATTTTAAAATCCTCCTTAAAGAAAAAAATCCCCAAATATTTTGATAGCATTGATGTAATAAGAAAGAAAAGCAGCTAAAAAGCCACAACAAAATACAAGGAACATCTATGACACCTGGTATGTGTGTGGTACTATTTGTGCATTTGTATAAACACTGTATAAATGCATGTAGTAATATGGACAGTGAAGTTTTAAAAGAAACTACAATATTCTGGAACAAAGAACAAAGTGTATGCATGAGGATACAGAGAGATTAAGTATTGTGAATTCAAAAGAACTATATGAAACAACACAGAATGAAAATCTGAAGAACTTTATGGAAAGATATGAGAGAGTAATACTTTAGTGACATCAAAATGGAGCACTAATTTAAGATCAAATCACCCATGTCCTGGAAATTAAAGAATATAACATGAAATCTGTTAAGATATGGGGAAGAAGTAATTCTAATGTTGAAATTTCATCTTATGTAAACACAAATGAATTCAAATATACTTGCAAGAAATAAAGGACATATGTAGTCAGATAATAAAGAGTGACTTTAAAATTAGGGCCAAAAATGATGCAAAATCTAGAAATATATTGAATACACAAAGACAGAAAGCACAATAAGGAATAATATAAGTATGAAAACAAGTTGAAAATGCATATGTAAAAGGTGATTTATTTTGCCAAATGATGCAGAAGTACTGTCTACATTTATAAAGCGATGCAGGGACATTATCAATGGATGGATTTGGCACACAAGATCCACAAACTTTCACACATTCCTTGCAAATACATTGATTTTCACATAAAAGAACTAAATGACAAAAGCAAAATTGGTGAAAACCCTAATTCTTAATATATTTTTTAAAATATACTCAAAACTATGTAGAAGCTTTTCAGCTTAATTAAGTCCCCTTTGTTAATTTTTGTTGTTGCTGTGGTGTCTGCTGAAGTCTTTCTCATAACATCCAGCCATTAAAAAAGATAGAGACTTTACATCTTTTGTATTAACCTGGGTAGAGTTGGAATGCATTCTTCTTAGTAAAATATCACCAGAATGCACAAAGCAAGATTCCAATGTGCTTAATTCTAATATGAAGCCAGTAGATGAACTAATATATACCCACATAAGAGAAAAGCTCAAACCAATTCAAGGTGGAGGGCTGGGAAATGAGAGAGCGGGGAGAGGGGAGTAGGAAGGGAGTGGGGGTTACAGTGTATGGCACACCTCTTGGGGGCGAGACACAACTATAAGTGGGACTTACCTAATGCAAACAGTGTAACCTAATTCTTTGTACCCTCGATGAACCTGAAATAATAAAAAATAAATCAAAAAAATAAAAATGAACAAAATAAAGTAAAAAAATGCAATCAAAAGTAATACAAGTATTCTTAAGCCACTAAACAAAAGCAAAAACATGAACAGACTATTTGCAATAGAGTGGTAAATGTCTCACAAACATAAAAATATGTTTGGCCTAACTAATAAGGAAATAAGTGCAAAGTAAAGGTGATTAGTATATCACTTCTCACCTTTCAAATAAATTTTTATTTCATTTGAATACCCAACATGAGAGAAGGTACTGCAAAATGTTTGCCTAATGAACTGTTGTTCTCAGGTAATATTTGGAAGGAATTCATTGGCATGAATCTTTCTTATTAATATGGAATACTCAAAAAGACTCCATCTTAAGAATAAAAAAGGGCTCAGCACCTGTGGCTCAAGCAGCTAAGGCACCAGCCACATACACCTGAGCTGGCAGTTTGAATCCAGCCTGGGCCTGCCAAACAACAATGACGGCTGCAACCAAAAAATAGCCAGGCTATTGTAACAAGCACCTGTAGTCCCAACTACTTGGGATGCAGAGGCAGGAGAATCACTGGAGCCCAGGAATAAGAGGTTGCTGTGAGCTGTGATGCTACAGCACTCTACCCAGGGTGAGAACTTGAGGCTCTGTCTCAAAAAAAAAACTTCCCTGTCTTCAGTTTATATCTCTCCACAGCTAATATCCTATTTCTCTTCTCCACTTAATTATAAAGATCTGGGCACAGGGCTGTCCAGAAAGTATACAGCCATAAATGTCTATTTTTCATATTACAGACACGAATGGCCAAGACTTTCCAGACAGTCCTCATATATTCTATTTTTACTCACAGTATTTTAAACTTCCCATTAAAAAAACTAAATTGGTAGTCCATTAGCATTACTTATCTGTCAGATATTGCCCTTCATTGCTGGGTTCACTGTTCATGTCTCTTTTTAGCAACACAAATAAGTATATGGATTGGTTAACTAATAAAGGAAATAGGCAAACAAAGGCAAAAATCTCTCTACTCTAAGCAAGTTAGATTGGCTCTCAGGTACATGTTCCTGGCTTCCATTCTCCCTGACCCTTTCCTAGAAAACCTGCTGGGCTCTCAGACTCACCTTGATGAGTTTTCTGAAAGGAAGATCTCTAGTGCAAGTGAGAATTCTTCCCTATTTGGCTGATGATGAAAACTGTAAGGCAAGGCAGGAAGAAAAGGGGAAGCAGAACCCAAACTGGATCTAGAACTTCAGAAGAAACAACCAAGTTCCACCCAGCCCAAGGCTGCATGTGCCGAGGGACAAAAGTGGAGGCAATACATACCAATTTGTATATGTGCTCATTAGGCACACTTACCTCTTGTTATTCTAACTCTGAAAACATCTATTCCTCTGGGGCATTGCTCTGCACCAAAAGGAATACTTTTCCTGAATTTGTTGTTCCCAAGACACCAAATTAATTGTGGGGTGAATTATTCCAGTCTTTATTACTTCTTCTCCTCGGACTTGCTTGCCTTCCAGAGATCTTAACTCTTAACACCTTATCCCAATCCTGAATGACTATGTTCCTCAAAGTCTAAACTGAGGCACTCATCTTAGCTAGATACCTCAGATCTCCAAAGCACTGGCTTGTCATGAGAGCACAACCCTTGACATTTGGAGAGAATTGGTATTTCCCTTTTCTGCAAAGTATGAACTGTTTTCTCTTGATATTGAACTGTAGGTACCATATCCATTGGCTTCATGAAGCTTTTGCTGAAATTATTAGAAATTTCATGTTTAGAGTATTTTTCTAGGGAGGAGCAAGATGGTGGCTGAATAACAGCTTCCTTGCAACTGGGATGGTGAGACTGGGGAGAGAAGACTCCAGGCATCTCTGACTGGTGGGATCTGCCAAGAAATATCCCTCTGGGGATACAGGGAGTCAGCCAGAGACTTCTGGACCCCATGAGGAGGACAAAAGTAGTGAGAATTGACAAGTGGTTGCATATGTTCTTTCTGTCTAATCCCGCTGACAGCTGTAAGTACAGCAGCAGTGAGATTGCAAATTGCACTTACCTGTGAGCTGTTTTGTTTTATTTTTGGACTTGGCACTCAGTTAAACTACCTTGGGAGAACTTGGGCAGAGGACAGAGTGCAGAGGACTTTCAGCATTGTTCAGGGCCCCAGACTGAGCCACTGAGCCAGATGGAGATAATAGTCTTCAGCTGTGGGCCACTCAGAACCATTGTGGGAGAACTGCCACTTCAAGCTCTGCCCTCAGGGTCTCAGAGCAAGGATCAGATGGGAGACCTTGGGCAAGTAATCTAGTGACTGAGCAGCCTAAAGGTGGTGACTGAGCGACCTTACATACTTAGCCCTCGGGGGAGTAGAGTGAGACCGGTTTTGGCACACTGGGTAAGTGGAAAGCCACTTCAGGAGTGATCCCAGTGACAAGTGCTTTCCTGGGAAAGCTTTTTCTTAGCCAAGGTTAGCAGTTTAAAGTGACTTTTAAGTGAGCTGAGGAGAGGTTTAGGCTCTCCAACCTTTTTGGAACAAGTATGGAGAAAACTCAAAGAACTCAAGCTAGACCTCCCATTTGATCCTGCAATCTAATTACTGGGAATCTACCCAGAAGGAAAAATATCCTTTTATCATAAGGAAATTTGCACTAGACTGTTTATTGCAGCTCAATTTACAATTGCCAAAACATTGAAACAGCCTAAATCCCCACCAACCCAGGAATGGATTAACAAGCCATGGTATATGTACACTATGGAATACTATTCAGCCATTAAAAAAATGATATTTTACAGCCTTTGTGTTAACCTGGATGTAAGTGGAACACATTATTCTTAGTAAAGCATCCCAAGAATGGAGACGCATGAATTCTATGTACTCAATTTTTATATGAGGATAATTAATGACAATTAATGACACCGTGAGGGTGGGGGAAGGGGAGAGCAGAGAGAGAAGGAAGGAGGGAGGGGCGGGGTCTTGGTGTGTGCCACACCTTTTAGGGGCAAGACACAATTGTAAGAGGGACTTTATCTAACAAATGCAATCAGTGTAACCTGGTTTCTTGTACCCTCAATGAATTCCCAACAATAAAAAATAAAATAAAATAAAAAGATATTTCACATTTATATCTTGGCTTAACAGCTCTCATTTAATCCTTCATTTATAGAAGTTTACTAATTGCAAGAGATATACTTGGATTTTTTTATGCAAGTTGTCCTCATATTAGCACCTTATAAGAATTATCTGACAGGAGCATGATGGCGGTCGGAATGGAAGTGTAGCCCATCTCTCCTGAGTCATCAGGTGAGAGGGAGGAGGCTTTGGATCTTTCCCCATGTGGATTATTGGAGTGGATAGACAGCTGGAGACACTTGGTGAATTGGTGGATTGATATATTTGAGGTGTAATTCAAAACCATGGACTTTACTATAGAGTTTTTCCCCTGCCCGGCTGCTCTGGCTGGCAGCCAGCCCCTCCCTAATGGAGGACAATAGTTCGCAATTCACAAAATCTAATTGATGAAAATTTCGGTGAATTGTGGATTCCTAAGCAGAGTTTGACGTCCAGAAAGGGGTGCCTCTTGGAGCCACAGAGGGCCAGGCAGCCCAAGGGAAACTTGAGGGGAGGGGATCTCGCCTAAGAAACAGACATTTTGAATTATCCGAAGTGGCAGACACCTTTTCCCAGAACATCAGGAGTAATTGAACAGTCCATACCATCCCTGGTGGGGAATACTGGTGAGGTCTGGTTGTTCAGGCTGCTTGGGGAACTGGGGCTCAATGGAGAGACTCTGAGAGCGGAAATTGGGGAAAAGTTCCCCTGTGCACTGCAGCTGATGCAGCAGTGGCAGCCTGAGTGGTGGCAGCCAGCCCCTCTCCCACAGCCAATTGTAGTTGCCAGTTCGGGGGAGAACATGTGAGCAGAGTGGAAAGATTTGTGAAGAGTGGACTCCTGCACTGAGTTTGCAGGTCAGATAGGTGTGCCGTCTGGAACAGAGCACCCGAAGTGGGGCAGTATTTAGGAAACAAACTTTTATAGAAACTCCAAAAATGGCGTCTGGCCAGGTAGAGTGGTTACAATGTAAACAGTGAATCAGGTATAAGCCTGGGAACCACTCACACCGCCACCTGGTGTCCAGAAAGTATATTGCATTATAAATTTATTCCTACTAAAGTTGACATCTACCTCATACATACAGATGTGTATTTCTATATATATACAAGAATAATATTTTTGAGGTTGGTGCCTTTTTTTCCCCATCCTTTTCTTGGAGGAGCTATTGTTAATTTTTTATTTTTTATTTTATTTTTTCTATTTTTAATTTTATTTTTCTTTTTTAACTCTTTTACAAACACTATATATATTTTTTCTTTCTCTCTTCCTCTTCTTCCCTTCTTATGGTTTCTGAGAGTGATTACATCAGATTTTTTTAGAGGGTTTTTTTCCAATTATTTTACAATTATCATTATTTTTATTGTAGATTTTTTTGTTTTGTTTTGTTTTGTTCTTTGTTTGTTTATTTTATTTTGTCTGTATGTCTATGTGTTTCTGACTGTGCGTGCATCTGTGGGCCTGTGTGTCTGGTAGCCTTTTTATCTGTTTATTCTTTCATTTGGTTTCATTGTGATTGGTGTTCTGCTAATTCCTTGGGTTGGCTATTTTCCCTAACTCCAATTTTCACATCCAACAAGAACAAGGGGGAATGGGGTACAATGGCTGATTGGAGCCAGTTCCAACCAAAGCTCCAGTCCAGAGGGAGAGATAACAGCCAGAAAGAACCCAACTAAGCTGAAGGAGGGGAGGTGAACTGAGAGATGAGATAGATAATTGCTTGTCTTCCCTGCTGAGGCAAGCTTCAACCCCAAAGAAACTATTTTCAGTATGGATCTCATCCCAAAGAGGTTGTGTGGCCGTCCCCTCCCCTAAGAGATCTGTTTGCTTACTGTGTGATCTCTACTGGTGAGCAATAAACTGAGGTTCTCCTACCTCACCCAACTGGAGGGAATTGCTGGAAGTTAGGACTCCTTCTCAAGAGAGGCCCTACTGAGAGTCTAGGAACTTCCTTGTCTGGTAGGAAATATGAACAAATGTTTTCCTTGCCACCTTGATCCTTCAGTCTACCTCCCCAACCCCAGCCTGGCAGTCTAGAAATCCAACTCCTCAAGAATCCAGATTGTTTGCATTTCTTAGCTAGGA
>CAUYRH010083981.1:0-23317 GCA_963574655.1 Perodicticus potto | reverse complement strand
CCGTGGGGGGGTGTGGGTGTGGATGCGGTGGGGGGACGGGGGGGGGCCCGGGGCATGACGCGGGCACGCACGCACGGGGCGGCGGGGGGTGGGAAGAGGAACGGGGGAGGAGAAGAAGAGATGGCCAGAGGGGAGGGGAAGAGGGGAACAGGGAGGGCAGGAGAAAGAGTAAGCTGGGATGGTGAGAGAAACCCGGGCTTAGACCTGGAGAAGACCAAGCAGATGGACAAGGAGCAGGCTGAGAGCAAGAGAAACGCATAAAGCCAGGCAGAGAAAAACGTTTAAACAAAAGCGTCAAACACTTTAAGGGGGAAGAGTAAGAAGAAAAAATGAGAAGGACAGGAGAAAATGAATAGCAGAGGGGTGGAAATAAGAGTCTTGATAGTGTTCAAATTATAAAAAGTAAGGAGGAAAGAAGTAACCAACAGACAAGAACCAAAAGACCAAAACAGCACAGTGAGGCCTTTGAAAGTAATGTTATCAAGAGTGTAATTTTTTTATCAGAAAAGATGAATTAGGAATTATACCCATTTGAAACTAAGAAATTGAATTGTTTTTTTTTTCATTTCAACCGTGAAGGCAGCACAGACATGTCCAGCTTCTGTAATGCTCTGTCAGGGCTGTGTGCACCTGTCACTGAACAGCACCCAGTGCACCACGTGGGTAAATTTCTAGCCCTCACCCCTCCACCTCCCCCTTCCTGGTTTCCAACATCCCTTATATTTCTTTGTGCCCGTAGGTACCCAACTCTAGCTCCCCCTTGTAACTGACAAAATACGGTGTTTGGTTTTCCATTCTTGAGATACTTCACTCAAGATCACGGTCTCCAGTTCCATCCAAGTTGCTGCAGAAGACATTATTCCATTCCTTTTATGGCTGAGTAGTATTCTATGGTATATGTACCACGTTTTCTTTATGTGCTCATGAAGCAATGACCACTTAAGTTTATCCCAAGTCTTTGCGTTGTGAATTGTGCTGCAGTAAACGCTGGAATGTGGGTGTCTTTTTGACAGAGTGACTTATTTTTCTTTGGTACATACCCAACAGTGGAAACGCTGGATGGAATGGTAAGGCTACACTTATTTCTTTGAGGAATCTCCGCACTGTCTTCCATAGAGGTGTGGTAATTTGCAGCAACCCCACGCAGACGCACACAGGGTGTAAGTGTTCCTTTCTCTCTGCTTCCACACCAGCACCTATTGTTTTCTGACTTTTTAATAATGGTCATTCTGACATTACGGTGATATTCCATTGTGGTTTTAATTTGCATTTTAACTTGCATTTCCCTGATGATTAGTGATATTGAGCATTTTTCCAGTTTTTTGGCCATTTCCCTTCTTTCAAAAAACTTCTATTCATGCCTGTTGCCCATTTTTTGGATATGTTGTTTATTTTCTTGATTTGTTCGAGCTCTCTGTAGATTCTGGGTATCAGTCCTTCCTCAGCTGAAGGCTGGTGTGCACCGGCTCTGAGCCTGCAAGGCGGCTAGTGGGGGTTAAAGCTGGTTTGGGTGCCAAGTCTCAGCACGCATGAGAGCGCGTGCAGGGGGCAGGCGGCCATAGTGGAGCTGACCCCTCTGCGGAGCACTCGCTCAGGGGCAGCGTGGGCAGAATGGCACTGCAGCAAGGGCCTGGCCCCAGAAGCTGAGGCCCCTCCTGAGCTGCTCTCAGCCCTGCTGCTGCACAAACCCAAGCTCAGCGGGAGCTGGTAGCTGTGTCTTCCAGGAGTGCAGAGCCCTCCCCAGACAGGGACACTCCTGCAAGTTACCTCCACTCCCACCTAGGGTGCCACACACGCCTTTGGGTGTGAACTGTCACCTCCCAACAATTCACGGCGCTCCCAGGCGTCCGCGCTCAGGTGAACCCCCACCTACACCTGTGGTCTCCCCAAGACCCAGCATGGGCCGCCTCCAGTCCACCGCCTGGCCCCACTCCCAAGAGTTATTCATTATAAAGAATGAAAAGCAACCCATGAAAATGCAACCGGAGGAAGCATAAGGAATCAGATGTTCAAAGAAAGCGCTTCTTTACAAAAAATAAACCGACCTCCAAAGCGAGGCTCCCGACTCCTTCCCAACCCTCCCTCTCAGGGGTGGGAAGGGGCACGGCCTCCTCCTTGCCTGCTGGTTCTCAGCCATGGAGACAGAGCTTCCCATCACCACCTGCACCTCCCTTACGAGACAGGACGTCACCTTGTCACCCCTGCCTCAGAGGTCGCAGGGGCCTGGTACCCCAACCTCACTGCCAGGCTTGGGCATGGACTTGCTTCAGCATTGAAATGTGGGTTCCAGAAACAAAGGCAAATACAGCAGGAACTCCGTCCCTTCCTCCGACTCTTCCCCTAAGCTACAAGAACGCCATGTCCTGACTAGAGCCTGCCCCAGCCACCTGCGCTCCGGGATGTCACACAGCAGCCGTCAGCCTGAGACGAGAGAGGAGTATGTGCTATTTTGTGTTGGTCTTTATAGTCGGGGGCTTGGAGTGCCCCGGCATTTCCTTATCGTAATTTTACATACTTTATCTTACAGTCTGCCCCCCAAACTATGACGAGATTCTGGTCCCTCAGAACCGGAACCTGCTTGTCATGGGGACTACAGGGAGATATTCCATTTAACTTCATCATTTTACAGAGGAAGAGAATAAAGCCCAGTGGGGTTAATCAACATTCCCAAGCTCACAGTATTGAAAGGTAACAAAGTTAACTTTGGAACTGAGGTTTTTGCATTTCCATTTCAGGAAACTGGTTTCCCCCAAATATGAAGCTGTAATTTAAGGCATTTCTATGAACTCTCCGGTTATGATATGTACAACTTGCATTACTTCTAATAAACTTTTTTAAAGTCCATTTTTAAGTATAAACTTATTTATATACTCTAAATTTTAGAAATGAACCTTATTAAAGTAGCCTGATACAATCTCAGTATTAATTCTGCCTTTCTATGAGTTTCTTTCTTTATTTAGAAAACTAAGTTGTTAGTATCTTCCTATATCTTGGAGTTATTTTTATACTAAATGAGAAAATTACTATAACATGATTCATTAAATAATAAATGTATTGTAGTAATGACTTAAATTCTTTAGAATGTTTATAGTTAACAGAGAAAGTTTGTGCCTAACAAGGTTATTTTTAAGAAAATGAAACTGTGACAAATGGAATATATTTGGAAATTCAGATCTCGAGAAGATCTCGAAAGAGGAGCCGAATTTGTTGGTTACATGGTTGGAGTATCAATCCAGCAGGACTCTGATTAAAGAGCTACCGTGTACCTGACATTCAGACCAGCCTACAAGACAGCTTTCACTTTTACCGTGAAACGATCCACTTCCTACTTGAAAATAAACGGCCAGTTTTCTTATGGCTCTCAGTGGAAAGGATAGACACTTTTCTTAAGCAATTACCATGATGATATTTGATGGACGTTGAAAATTTATTTATCTGATTTCATTTTGCTTTTAACTTTAGCAACTTGGAAGCCCAGGGAAAATTTGCTGTCACCATCCAAGAAGTTTTTAGATACTTGGTGGTGGGAGTCTCTTGCAGTATCCGTGCGGCACGGAACAGCTAAGCTGCTTCTTGCTCAATCTACAAGCCTCGTTGTTAATTACATCTCATCATGCTACATGTCTTCAACCCAGGACATCAAATTTTCTCTCAAGGGCCAACAGGATCATTGATCAATCCCACATAACAAATATTTCTACAGAAATTTTTAAAGCACTCTGTAAATTCAGCATGATAAATATTACAGTTGTCATTAATCCAGAAAGAACCCCACATGTTTCTGAGTTGTCTAAAAGAAACACATACTTTCCAGGGATCCAAGGACACAGTTATCATTGCTAGGTTTCAGCAGAGGCGAGACAGCCAGTGCAGCAGGCCAGCGAACTTCGAACACGGCTGCACGGCTGAGCCTGATTCCGCCCGTTCAGCAGGAAAATACTTTCCACCTGTCACTACCAATAATGTGACTCTGCTGTCACCTTGAGCTTCCTGGGACCGGAGATATTAGCCCAATAGCTGTTGTTCTAGTAAGCATTTAGTCAGGATCTTTCAAAGTCCCGAGTTAATTAAAGAATAACTTGGCAGGCTGCTTCCGTCCCTGACAGACAGGCTTCCGTGGCTGTGTTTCTCTAACTCTGTTGGCCACGACCCACTCAGAGACTGTCTCTCACTTTTGCCAGTGATCATCCTACGTCCTTCAGAGCCAGTGACCCATTACAGTGTAGATCACATCTTGATTTAAAAAGTCTGGCTACTGAATACATTGGCATCAGAACAAGAAAGAAGGGACGCCCATCTTCTGAAACACCATTAATGGTATCGGCAGAGAAGGAAGTGGGGCTTTCCGTGTCAGCTTAGAAATAGTCCTCTTCACCGGTGTCTGGCCATGTAAATGGCTAAGATTAGCAAACCAGAAATAGAATTTATGTTATTAGGAATGTTTAAAAGTCTGTGAAAATATGAAATTTTTAAAGGTCTGTGAAATTTGAATCACGGAAATGACATTAAGTATAGTAATTTAAAATTGAGATCAACTCTGAAAGGGTGTCTCCTTGTTCCTACGCCACCTATGACTTCCAAAAGGTTCTTAAAACACTAAGCATTTAGGGAAGCGCCTGTGGCTCAAAGGAGTAGGGCGTTGGCCCCATATGCCAGAGGTGGCGGGTTCAAACCCAGCCCTGGCCAAAAACTGAGAAAAAAAACAAACACTAAGCACTTAAATATGCTGTAACTTCAGCACCTTGAACTCTTGTTACATCCAGCAGACATTCAAAAATTTTGAATGAACAACAGAAGTAAAGAAGGAAAAAAGCAAGGAGGATGGGAGGCAGAAACTAAACTCCCTGGCATAGAAATGACAAATATCCACATTTTGCAATTGAAAGAAAATGGATGCACAATGAAGCTAAACCAGACAATCCAGACAACAGACGTCGGGGTTGGGTCTGAAGTAGAATGAGGTGACCACGAATTCACTTGATTCATCTCCCCAGCGCACAGCGGCATAACGGCTGTGGTAAATTTATGGCGATTATACAGGTTTGGGAGGCAGCAGAGACGAATTCAGGGCTCAGACTTGACATAGAGAGACTTAGGGTCAAGTGGCGCTCAGCTAATTGGTAACTTTGTAATGGTGGTGATAGGTCACATTTCATCCTGCCACATGGAATATGCTAAAAACTTTAACGAAAAATGCCTATTATTATTATGACATAACTTGTAAAACTAGAGATCATCTAGCAAAGTAAAAATTCTTAAAGCCTAGGCTTTCAAAAACACAGGCTGTGATGTTCCCGTGGGCGGACGTCCACTTCGGAGTAAAGTATCTCTGTGGAATTTCCCACAGTCAGGAGCGCGACGTGTCGATTTTTGTTTAGGGTTCTTGAGTTAATAATGGCAAGGACCGCGGGGTTTTTGGAAACACAGCTGATTTCAGTTAGTTTTTCATTGGCAAAAGGGAATGTCCTCAAAAATGTTCATATAAGGGTCTTTTAAATAATCTAAATATCTTTAAATAATCTGACTCAAAGAAGTAAAATACAGTTGAGCCCGAGAGACCACACACCCCTGGCTGCTGTCCCTCTCCCACCACTAATTTCCCTTCCTGCCCTTTCCACATTGAGATCAGAATTTTAATCCAAGCATTCATTTCTCTCAACCTTAAAAAGCACTCTCTCAATTACGAGGTTGCACAACTCTGAAAAATAAAGCACAGAGTCAGACACACAGAAACTTCCACGTACAAAGCAGTAGTACAATTTCATTATTTCAACTACGAAATAGAAACATGACACCCCCACTGTCCAGCACCATTACCCAAACGGTCGGACCCGTTCTCGATACTCTGTGCATTGCGGGCCACGGCACCGTATGTGTTTGTGTGTGTTTGTGTGTCTGTGTGTGTCTGTGTGTTTGTATGTGGGTCTGTGTGTCTGTGTGTGTGTTTATGTGTGTCTGTGTGTGTCTGTGTGTGTCTGTGTGTCTGTGTGTATCTGTGTGTGTTTCTGTGTGTGTCTGTGTGTTTGTATGTGGGTCTGTGTGTGCCTGTGTGTGTCTGTGTGTATCTGTGTGTGTTTGTGTTTGTATGTGTGTCTGTGTGTGTTTGCACGTTTGCATGTGTCTGTGTGTGTCTGTGTGTTTGTATGTTTGTGTTTGTGCTTGTATTTGCACGTTTGTGTGTGTTTGTGTTTGTATGTGTGTCTGTGTGTATGTGTGTGTGTTTCTGTGTGTGTCTGTGTGTTTGTGCAAGCTCATGGTATTTAGCAGCATCTATTAAACAGTCACTTCTGTTTTTAATTCTTTCTTTCTAAATTCTCTCTGTATCGTATTCAAATTCAATTTTAAAATGTTTCCTTTTCCATACAATATAGCTTTTGATACAAAACAGAAAATATGGTGAGAGTCACACACAGCAAAAGACCCTCAGAAATTACCTAGAACAGGTCAGCTTGTGCTTTGTCTTTAAAATAACGAGGAAACGGTGGGCCACCGACCTCAGATTGTGCTCCCGAGGGGACAGCAGTCACGTGGAGTGTGTTTCCCCAAGAAACACTAAACATTCAATGGTTCAAAGCTCCTCAGAACTCTGAAAACAAACGCAGAAACAGACTGCCAAGCTGGCAGGCACGGCCTCCCTGTCCTTGTTGGACGAGCACCCAGCAAGCGGGGATTTCGCCTCCGACCAGCCTTCCTCCGCTGCCAACAGAAACCATCACAACATATATAAGAGATTTCTCGTCCTTCCTCACCTTTATTTACCGTCTTTCACCTGCAAAGAGTCACTGTGACCAGCAGATTAATCACCCCTAAGAAAAATCCTCGCACAAAGGTAGGTACTAAGAAATATGAACTGAAGAATATTGACTTTAATAATTTTTCTCATTGTATAGAGATCACATTTCATGAACTTTCTACAGAGCATTTTTATTTAAAAAAAACCCCTTTACATGAAATTAAAAGTTATTAAATGTATTGAATTTTGTAAAATTCTACATATCAGAACAAAATCATTCATGTTAGCCACTTGGGACAATCAGTCCTTTCAGGGACAACACTGACCTTTCCCCCATTGTAAGCTTCATAAGGAGAGAATGTCCTCAGATGGACTCTTTTTAAAAGAGGGAACTATCCTATTTATGTTATTCATTTTTCTTCCATTTTTTCAAACTTCTTATAAGAATGGATTATAGGCAAAGTAAAGTTTAAAAGAATAGCCATATCCACAAATAATTGAAGACGCAGTGAAATCTTATCCCTAGGATTCTTTTGAGCCCTGCGTGGTTCAACCAGCACTTTCAGCAGCCGACGAGTCCGTCAGGAAACCCACCAGCACAGAGGTGCACACAGCTGCTTTCCCAGGACGTGGGCTCTCGTGTACCCTAAATATATTGTACATTTGAGCCGACTGAGAGGAAGAGGCCGGGATGCTTCATTATCATATGCATCTACCTGGTCTTCCATCCACCAGCGATGGGTTTTTGGAAGCACTTAGAGATCATTCAAATAACTTAGTACAATGTGGCTAAAACTAAAACATAGGTGACTCTTTTCCCTTAGATTACAGCCTTTCCTTAGTTTTTGAGGAATTCCAAGAATTAAATTCATAATATGTTGCCTACTTAAAACACTAATGTCTCGAGACAAGCCTACAGAAATCAGGAATGTAACTGCTATAAAAAGTATTAATTTCAAAGTACTTATAAAGGCAAAAAACTTACCAAAGCTTCAACTGCTTAGAGCATTTTATGAACAACTCTTTGGTGATATCTCCAGTGCCAGTTCACAAGCCAAAAATAAAAGTAATTCCACCATCTTATAGCCAGAGCTTATCTCCCTATCAAATCATCCCACATTAATTACTGAGTCCAAAAGACTATTAGGTAATTCCTTAAAAAATGATACAACAATATGCCTGCACTACCGTACATCCCATGTACTGTGACATGTTCCAAATAATACTTTTTTTTTTTTTTTTGTAGAGACAGAGTCTCACTTTATCAGTAGAGTGCAGTGGGGTCACAGCTCACAGCAACCTCCAACTCCTGGGTTTAGGCGATTCTCCCACCTCAATCTCCAGAGTAGCTAGAACTACAGGCACCCGCCACAACACCCGGCTATTTTTTGTTGTTGTTGCAATTTGGCTGGGGTCAGATTTGAACCCACCACCCTCCTCGGTACATGGGGCCGTCACCCTACCCACTGAGCCACAGGCACCGCCAATAATTTGATTATTATTATTCAAATAATCCTTTTGAATCACAGAAAGGTAACACTGATCAGCCGCTGTGCTCCCTTTCAGGGCCACCCTAAGGATGTACCTGCCGTCTCTGATCCTGGGCCTGTGGGCGCTGCTGGGAGGCTTCTGTGTGAGTATCAGTGACTCCCACACATCGTCATAGTGTTTACCCCACTGTTAGGTCAGATTTCTTCTTACATTTATGAGATTACCCTGTCTTATATGTCAGTGTCTCTTGATCACTGATGAAAAACTGTACTTCACTTTACATTTAAATGTAAAATGTAATTTAGCTTAAATAGCCACACAGCGCTGATGGCTCCAGACTGGACACTTAGACATAAACTATCCCACTGTGTTAGAGGCACATGTGAAGGTGGGTCTCTCACAGTCACACAAACAGATAAAACTCTATCAATGAGATCATTAGAATAGCTGTTATTCTCAGCGTGTGGTCTGCCAACCATTCCACCTAATCCCCTGGCTCCTGATGCAGCCACGGTCTCACAGGCCTCATCCAGACGGTGAACGCTGATAACAGGGCCTCCTAAGATATGTACAGAATCACCCTTAGGTAACATTGTTTCAGGATTTGTCAGTGTTCAAACCTGGGACGACCCTGAACTAGTAAATGGCACAGAAGAGACAGTTCCCTCAGCAGTAAGGACACAGCTCCATTTGGACTTTATTTCAATGGCAGACTGTACTCTAAGCAAAGGATAGGATTTTTGCCCTTGATCCTATTTTTCCTTGCTATAGCATTCCAGCTTCATGACAGCCTAGGTATTCACAGAGCAAGAGAGAAACTTTTCCTTTTCTTTGATACAGACTTTCAGACTTTCTAACGTAGATACAGGTAATACTTTCCTGTTGCCATATAACAAATTACAACAAACTAGTACCATAAAAGAGACCCATTTATTATCTCCGTTTTTATGGTAATAATGCGGGTTTGGGCTTAGATTCTCTGCTCGGGCTCTCACAAGCCTGAAACCTTGTTGCCAGGGCCGTACTTTTTCCTGCAGTTCAGGTTCTTCTCTTGGCCTGTGTGGTGATTGTTGGCAGAATCTGGCCCCTGGGAAGCAGGAACGAGGTGCCTGCCTTCTTCCTCCTGGTGAGCCAGGAGCGACTCTCAGCTCCCAGAGCCCATTTACGTGATTGCTATGCAGTCGTCTGCACACCATGACTCCTTGATCCGAAGGAATAGGGAAGAATTTCCTGCAGCTTCAAATCTCTCTGGCGTCTTCTGAATGATGCGTGTAGAGCCTGTTTGGAAGGACTCACCCCATCAGGTCAGGCCAGCACGTGCCAGCAGGCAGCAGGCTCCGTGGCACCATCTAGAAACTCTGCCTACCACAGGAAGTATTATACCTTAGGCTTGACTTCGAAGTGTATGATGTAAAATTGTTCACGTCTCTTTTCCCACAGCCTGGTGAGAGTCAGAGAGGCCCCTGGGGACCATACCCACCTGAACTACTGCCTCCTCGTCCTCCACCTTATCCTTTTCCCCCGGGATATTTTCCCCAGGGATTTCCACAAAATCCTCCACCCTTTGGTCCAGGGAGAATTCCACAACCATACCCAGATCGTCCTTATAGACCAGAGAGATTTCCACTACCGCCTCCTCCCCTTTATGGCCCAGGGGCATTTCCACCACCACCTCCTTCCCCTTATGGCTCAGGATACCCACAGCCACCTGCCCAGCCAGGGTCCGACCCACCCGGACCTCCACTGTCCCCTGTAGATCCTCCAGGGACACCAGCACCCCAAATACAAGCAACTACAACAGCCTCCAATGCTACTTTTCAGAGCTTTTGGGATAAATTAATTTCCATTTTTGACCCAAAATGAGATATTCCAAGACCTCTGAGCTCTGGGGAGAAATAATCTTAGGAAGAAATTGTGAAACCACCACCACAAAGATGATACCAATGAGGTGAAAATAAAGCTTTGAGCAACACTACGGAGTCTCAGTGTGGTCAGCACAGCCCCCGCCCGGGGCTGGCCCCAGCTATGTTGCCCCCATGAATGGGACAGAGTCTGCACTCATGCCATGAAGCCAGAGAGGTAACCAGGGGACAATTCGATCAGCCACCTGACCTCGCAGCTGGAGGGATAGGCAGGAGGACCCCTCCGAGCACTGCAGCCGCCGCACAACCGCAAGGCCCAGAATAACATGTTAATCTTGAACTAAAGACTCCCAGCCTTCATGACAGCAGGTCCCCTCAAAATACCTGATCATTCCTTCCTGAGGGGAAGCACCCTTCCAGTACATCTAATATCAAGGCAGATATGAGACACGAGGCTTGAAATTTGAAATGAAAATTTTTCAAAGCTAAGAAAGAGACAGGAGACGGCCTCAGATAATAACAATAACGTGCTAATGGTGAAGATTTCCTATTGCTTCTCATTATTCGTTGAGGTTTTAATCAGAAGCATTCCAATTCGACTATTCAGGAAATGGGCTCGTTATGCCACGAGAGCCTGTTTTTCCATTTTTGACTACTGAGATAGAGAACGCATTTTTCTTTCAGGATTCGTAACTTTTCACATTGCCATCAAACCAAACATGTATAAACTGAAACTTCTCAAAGATACCTAAAGTAACTTCCAAACCCTTATAGAGCCTTCCTGTTCCTTTTATGCAGCAATTCCTTTCTGAGACTATCGTGATACCGCTGTCCTTCCATACTGTCACAACCTCAGCAGCTGAAAACCACACTTGAGTCCCATTCTCTCACAAGTCTAGACACAAGTCCAGACAAGGGCTCAGCGAGTCCCTCCCAGAGTGTCAGCAGGCTGAGGACAAGGTGCCGGTGGGCGCCCCCCACGGTGGAGGCTGCTCTGGGGCCCCCTCCCCTCCCACCTCTGACTGCAGCCAGACAAGTCTATCTGCTTTCCAGGTAAATTTCCATTCCCTGGCTATTCAAGAAAAACCAGAATAGAATAGACAGAGAGTGCCTTGCTGAGAACTGGAGCCAGTGAAATCTGGTGTAATGACAGTCCCTGAGGCACCCCCATGAGAGTGCTGGCAGGAAAGGAAGTGATGCTGGCTTTGGAAACCCCAGCACTGAAGGTCAGGAGGCCAAGGGATTAAGAGGCTGTGCAGGGGACGCTCATGTCACCAAAGGTCATGAGCTAGGGGGCTGTGGAGAAGACAGTGACTCTGTGGAAAAGTCTTTCATAAATGATAACTAGGGACTGGGTGGTGGGAAATCACTTCAATAAGGAAGAGTGGTGAGACAGTGTGGGTTTTTGGAAGGTTCTTCAATGTTGGGCTGTGGGGAAGAGATGGACCCCAGAAATAGCAGTGAAGGCAGGTTCCCTGCCCGAATCCCAAGCCCTGTGGCCCAGAGAGTGGAGGAAACACAGCCAGCTCCGCTGAGTCCTCCAGGGTTAACACCAGCAGTGCTCCTGGGGTGTAGGAAGCTGTGCCCTGGATCCCCGCACACACTCAGAGAGCAAGCAGACACGTGCAGACTCACGCTGACGGGGTTCACGGGTTCAGAGAGCGCCGCTGGTGTTCTGAAGCAGAGGAAGGAGCCAGGTCGACGGCAACACAGCTAACTGTGTGAGAGCCCGGGCGGGTGACCTGGAGGCGGGAAGTCTGCAGGAATGACACAAACAAGATTCAAGACATGCCAAGATTATTCCCAATGGTCTCTTAGGGAAAAGTGGGTAACTTGTTTTCATGGTCTCATTTGTTCATGACAGTTCTCTCAGGGTTCTTGACGGAAGCTCCCAGAGCTGAGAAACTCGCTGCCCACTTCAGTGCTGTCCTAACCGGTTCGACATGATGTATTCCCCTTCCTGTGCCAAGAACTATGGAATCACTTAGAATTCATACAGGATCAAAACTAAGCCCTTTGCCCTCGGAGGGATTAGAGAGTGTCATAAAGAAGAGTTTTGTTTTGTTTCTGGTTTTTCTGGTCAACACTGTGAACCCTTGCCCACTCAGTCTCACCTGGCATTACTTGGTTAGTAAATGCTTACATCACTTACAGACTTGCTTTAACAGTTTTAGTGACTACAGGGAAGAAATATGTGCTTATCATTACATTTTAAACAAAGCCACTTACCTAAGTTGTCTTGAAATTCATGAAAAATTCATTTAATTAAAAATATATTATCACCAAAAAAGGAAAATACAAAGAATGCTAATCTGTATGCAGCTTAAAAAAAAAAAAAAACATTTTCAATTATTCATAATTCTGAGTTTCTGCATTTCCCCCAGGAAAGCGTCACGCGTTCCCTGTCGGTCATGCAAAGGCCACATCAGTGAGGGCTGAGACCCCCTAAAATCAGATGAGTGTCTGCCGGAGGCTCTGCAGCCACCACGCTGGGGAGAGAGACTCAGGAGACAGTAGATAACGAAAGTGCCTAATATACATCAGGGTTACTGAAAGGGAGGCATCATCAAAGTAAAGTAGAAAAATGAAAATAGGGTGGTGGAAGTTTAAATATTTAAAATTCTGAATTTGGTGGCCACATAGAACAATCAGCTGCAATTTATTTCTCTCTCCACTGCCCTTTGTCCCTAGGCCCTCCCCTTAGGTTTGGACTTTTTCCCCTCAATATCCTTCACACACATACACACATATCCATAACCACATTCCCACCGGCGGCATGTCCCCCATCTCGGGGTGAGCAAATGTGTTGCCCAAACCCCACACCCAGACAGCCTCAGCAAGGGGGGAGCTTGGCTCGCCAAGCGTTTGGCCGACAGAGCAGCCGCACCAACATCTCTCTGCTCCCTCAAGTCCCTTTACAATAACAAAACAATGTGTCAAGTCCATTTCATCCTTCACTCAGAAAGTATGCTTTAATTAATCCCTACCTGTAAGAACTTTACAGAAAGTGTATATGTAAAGTTAAACAGATGCAATCTCTGCCCTACATATCAGAATTTTACATAAAGTTCAACAGACACAATCTCTACCCTCAAATGGTTCATTAATCCTTCCAGATCAGCACTCTGTCTTCAAGCTCACTGACTTTTGCTCAAATGAGGAGACATCTTCAACAAAAAATAAATTAATTTACATCTCTCTCCCACAAGAAACTGCAATTAAATCTTGAGGGGCCTTGGATGTGTGAGTCACTCCTTCCTTACACCTGCGAGCGGAGTCTTCTGGGTCCCCCACGACTTTCCTCCGTCCCTGTCCTCTGACACTGCCAGCTGCAGCGTCCCCTCCACACGTTCTTCCTCCTCTCCCACTTCTCTGTCACTGCTCCAGCCGCTGTCTGTCTGTCCGTCTGCCTGGCCCATGTCTGCCGAGTGGAGTCCCTGGTCAATACTGAGCAAGTGTCTCCGTCTTGGGGTTTCCCTTAAATCGCAAACTAACTAAACCTGACTTCTTTCTGACGGCAGCACAGACAGCCTTTCCTTTAAACCTGAAATCTTGCTCACTGCCCTCAGCCACACTCAGATCTTCCTACAAGTGTCCTCACGTAGAAATTCCTCCTCTCACAGCCACTTACGCCTCCCGTCCTCGCCGAAGTTGCAAATAGCACGACAAACACGCTCTCTCCTTCCTCCCATCGCCTCCCTGCACCCGATGGAGTCCCAGCACCCCACGTCCGCCCCCAGGTGCCCCCCGTCCCATGTCCTAGTTTGAGAGTTTCTGGCCCATCATCTTTCATGCCCCCAATGTGGCTTAAGCCAACCACCAGAAGATTATACTCCTAAACATAAACATCTCAGGAAAGTGTTTCATCTCCAACCTGGGATGCTAAAATTCTGTTCTCTAAGTTTTGCATCTGTCTGCCTCTGTTCAATGCTCTCCATGACCCCACTATGACCTTGCCATTCCCCCTCAACGCCCCAAGTGCAGTTGTCAGGGAGAGTTTGCTTGCTTCAATTTTCAACCTGGATCCTAACCTTGTAATAAGTCATACTTACTACATATTTTTGAGTTAATAATAATAGTAAACAAATACGCTGAATACGACATTTAATAAAAATAACTATCAACTATTGCAAAGCTATTACATGCTTAAGACTGATGGTGTGCAAAATACAGATACGAAAATATGAATCGATAGAAGCAGATTAGATCCAGAAAGGTCAACTGTCCCACAATGTATTTACTAGTGTTTTCTTCTTTAGATGAGGCTCAGAAAGCCAAAATAACTCGGTAAAGAACAAGAATCTCCGTAGCGGCAGAGCCAGGATTTCCGCCGAAACAGATCCAAATCTGGTGCCCACAGCACAGCACCTGACATTCCCACACGGACTTCTATGCCACAAGCCACTCCCGGCAGCTGCTGTCCCGGCCGTCACACCCAGGTGGGAGCTGCCCAGGACGACCACAGCCCGCTCCTCCGGGAAGGCTGTCGGTTTTCCCTTTACCGCAGGAAGCCCGGCCACCCTGCCTCTCCTCCACTATCAGCAGCCCAACAGCAAAAGTATAGAACACTCATCTTTACAAATATGCAAGTTAGAAGCTGGAGTATTTTTTAAGTGAAAATGATACAATGTAAGCTAATAGAGTCTGCACAACACCCATATATTATTTTCAGAATTTTCCTGGGTATATTTAGTAGATAATGCCATAACCAAAGAAATATTTAATAGTTGCTTATTCTATTTTCTAGACAGTGAAGGAGATTACAAAAGGGCCTTATCTCACATCTGATATCAGAGGATTTCTTCTCTACCCAGGATAGAAAATAGCTTTGATAAAATATAAGCGGGGAGACGAGGAGTGCAGAGTAGGTGGGATGGAGGGAGTCAGGCGCACCACTGGGCCGAGGGCAGCGCACCGCCCTGATCTGATGAGCACAGTCCCGTGTGCAGACCAGGCCACATCGTCCGATGTACTTCTTCTTGTTATTCACAATCACGATTTTTTAAATATTTATTTAGAATACTAGAAAGAATGCTACTAGGAGAGGAAAGACAACCAAGGAGAGTGGACTCTAAGAATGCAAGAAAGTCAAAGAGCCAGCAGCCCCGTGACCCTGCGGGAACAGCTGAGCGTGGAGCTGGAGGCAACGGCAGCGGTCCAGGCCGAGACGTCTCAGTGAGCGACTAGAGATGGGGTACACTACAGCAACCCCGTGTGAGGCCGTGGCAGTGAGCAGTGGATGAGAGGAAGAGAAAGGTCACTGGGGATGAGAAAACAAAGACGCGAGGACCCCGGGTGTAGAATACATACACAATATAACATTATCTCTGTAGAATGAATGAAGTCCTGTGATTTGAAACAATACGCATGGAACTAGAAAACACTATGTCAAATGAAATAGGCCAAGAAAGGCAAATTGCACGTGTTCGCACTCATAGGTGGGAGTTAAAAATTAAAACAATCGACCTCATGGAGACAGAGCTAAAACGATGGTTGCCAGAGGCTGGGAAGGGTGGTGTGGAGAGGACAAGGCAGGGACGGTTAACAGGTACAAAAATACGGTTAACAGAATGAGCAAGAGCTAGTATTTGATAGCACAACAGGGTAACTATAGTTATTGCATATTTTTAAAGAACTAGAAGAGTGGAATTAGGATGTTCCTAAAACAAAAATGACAGGTGACAGATGCCACAATCACCCTGACTGGACTATTACCCCTTCTACAACTGTATCGTAATATCACGCGTGCCCCATAAATGTAATCAACTATTATGAGCTCATCATTAAACGTTTAAAAATTTCAAAAAAGAATGTATTGCTAGCACACTAATATAAAAGAAAACAAGTTACCTGATTAATCCTAAAGAAAGAAAAAATAAGTAAAAAGTGATGTACCAGATGGGACGCAGAGAAGACAAACAGTAAGGTGACTAACCTGGATACACAGACGTCAGTACAGTGGGTTTACTGGGGCAGGTGAGCTGCTCAGTGTGAGACAAAGATTGTCAGGCTAATTTTTAAATTATATATTACCGACAGGAGACCCTCCTTAACCATAAAGGCACAGGATGTTTGAAAGAAGGCAATGCAGGGTACTCTGTGTGCACCACGCAAACACCATCCAAAGGGGGCAAATTAGCTGCTCTATCAGGAGACCAAACAGATCTAAACATCAGCACCGCTGGAGACAAAGCGCATTCCCTAATTCAAGAGAATCAATTCAGCAGTAAGCTAAGAATTTTAAATTTGCTTTGAAACGTATCCTCTAATATATAATGCAAGAGCTTACAGGCTAACGGGAGAAAACATAAAAGACTGCCTTTAATACTGCTAGGAACACATTTGTCAGGAAAAATAAACGTACCTGCTAAATGATTTATTCACTAACAATGGTGACATAATGGCAGCAACTTGACTGTCCTGTAACAAAAGGCAATTGTTGCTTTAAGTATTGCTCTATATATCAAATCAAGGCCTTTCAATATCAGGTTTTAATTAAAATTTCTCTTGAGCAGTGATTTTTGTTTTTAAAAGATGTATGCTTCCGCCCGCTGTAGACACTCATCTTTTGTTGCCTGTAATCCATGCAGAAATTATTTCAGTTTTGATAATCTTCCTCCTTAAAGCCTCCACAACCAATGATCCATTATAACAATAAATCACCCTTTGTATTTAAAACATGAGAATAAAAATAACACCAGCTATCAAAACAACTTACAGCACCAAGTCGAAAAAGACGTTTTTTATATTTTGAAAACATGAGCATGTTACTAGAGAAAGTAACAATTCAGGTACTATCCAGTATTAACTTAAAGATTTCCTGGGTCATATAAGCTATAGCAAGACAATAGTGTAAAACATAATTCGTAAACTAACAAATTATACTTAGTTCTAATTATAAACTAGCTGTCATTAGCAAAGATCCAGCAAGGCAAAGAAAACTCAGTAGTTGAAGATCAATTTAGCTTAATTCCCTCGTCACTACCAAAAGGTTTTAAATCACCTTTTAGATTTAAATATGTTTTACCCCTTTACTAGGGATTTATCATAATAGAATATTTCTAAAATTGAATGAAGGAAGAAAAGAATTCCCACTGAAAGACTAACAGTCAGTAGTAACGTGGGTCAAATTTTCTATGTCCTATTTTACTTAAACCTCAGAACAATTTTACAAACTACAATTACTACTATGCCGTTTTGCAAATGACAGTGTTGAGGCTGAGTCTGATTGTGTAGCTGGCCATACAGCACAGCCCATCGGGAGGAAGCTGAGCAGACGGCGATGCCTGCCTTAAACCTGACACGCGGTCACTAAACTGTCCTATGGCAGAAGACGCTCACACTTCATGGGCTGCAATGCACAGAGAGCACGTATTTCATTTCCTAGCCCAGAACACCCACACATACAACCATAAGAAATGCTGATATGTAATGCAACCTGCTGCTCTCCATTCTGCTCTACCCGTCCTTTAAATTGTTTGTTACGCCCTAAATTGATATCACATACATGCACCACTAGTACATGTTGAATCTGAGCTTCTTCAAATTATATTTTTTAGTTGAATCTGAGCTTCAAACTATATTTTTTAGTTAAATCTGAGCTCCTTCACATTATATTTTTAAGTATATTAATTAGTTAAGTGGTTGGAAAATCAACTGGATTTGACAGACAAAATTGCATAATGGGCAAAGAATTCAAGCTCTTAAATATGACAAATTTAGGGTCAATTTCTACCTTAGATATTTGTGTTGACATCAGCAAGTTACTATGATTTATTATTTAACCAGTTCTGGCAATTTTATTACAAATTAAAACGAGTTGTGAAGATCAGGTGAGCTAATCAACACGCAGTGATTAGCACATGATCTAGGACCTAGTAAGGACTCAACGAATTTCAGCTATCAGTAAATAAAGTATAACTCTTCTGGTATGGGATAATCTCTCAACCTGAATAAATTTCAACTCATATGGGTAGGTCTCTCAGTATCTGGATTGACCTCAGCATTATCTACAATTATCTGGTTTATTATGTCCTATGGTCATAAATTAAAAGTAGATTATATAATTTTTCTGTGCCTCCCCTTTGCCAGGATAGAGTACAACATACCCACTCATCTTGCTCAGACACTGGTGGTAACACCACATACTTACAGAACCCAATATATACTGGAATATTTAATTATCCTTTAAGAAGTCCAGATATTCATTAGCTCGATGAAAATTTATTAAGTAATTTTTCATATAATTTACATTGTAAGTAGTTCAAAGGCACGTGTACACACAGAACCTTTAAACACAGCTATCTAGGAAAGAACTATCAAACTAAGATTAAGAAACCAGAAGAGCTCCATTTCCTAATCCTTTCTTCCTCACCACTAGGTCTTTTCCATTATTTCCAAAATTGAGACAAAGCATTTATTTCAACTGCTTTCTTTTCCATTCTTCAAATTCCTTCTTCCCAAATAAGCCACATCTTACTGTATCTGTAAGTTCCGAACACACATCTGTACAGACACATGGACCCCCGACCACCCACACCTTTTATAGCAGTGGTTCTCAAACAAGGTTTCCTATTGTAGTAACTTGGGATGTTTTTAAATTATTTTGCTGTCTCCCAGCCCATCACTTCAGATGAATTGGTTTTGAGTAAGAACTAAGCATTGGGTTTTTTTAAGCTCCACAGATCATTGTAATGTGCAGCCAGGTTTGAAAGCACCCCGTGCACCTCCCCAAGGCCTGTGGGACAAAGCTGCCAAACTGGCAATCACAACTGTTATTTCTTTGTTTCAATAAATAATATCAATACAGAAGTTTACCTTCCCTTAACCTTTCTCTTAACTCTAGTAAAAATCCAGAGAGAGGTATTTAAGAAGGGAGATTTTTCTGTGAAAGATCTTTCTCTTCATGAATTTTTAAGTTGTGGCTACCTAAACTGAGTATTTGGCAAGAATAAGATAAAGCAACAGTTTGATTGCTCCAAAGAAGAATCTTCTACCAAGGTAAGTATGTAAAAATATAAATGTAAAGATTTTTATTTTGAAACTCTAACTTCTGCTCATACTCTCAAGAATATCTTTCTTATAATTTTTAACAGAAATAGCCATGCCACATCGAAATCTCACATCTATTTTAAGGGAAAGAAAATTGTCAGTAGTAAAGCTTGCCAGATCTTTGTAATTTGAGTGTGTCAAAAAGAGAATTTGAGTTAATTAGTTGCACAATTTACATCCAGTTTCACAACCTATTGATTTTTCTGCCAGTATGTTTTAATAATGTTTTAATCAACTCTCTCAAGTCAATCGTAAGTAGAAGAGTCTTTAAAATGTACCTAAAGATAGATTTGCGGTTCTATTCTTGTTTGAGTCAAGTTTTTAATGCACTGGGAAGCTGCCTCTAAGAGACCATGTTTGGGAAAGTGAGTTTAAGAGTGTAGCTGTGGCAGGCACCAATGTAGGGTGTGAACCTGTCTTCCCATGCCATGCTGAAGGCTGTTACAGGTGACAGACACCACACTGACCCCAAGACAGCTCGTCAGCCTTATAGTGCTTGAACTTTGCCTTCTTGAAACATAGAATACCATGTACTTATAACATACAGTTGAAAATTATAAACAAATTAAGGGCAAATGCTCCTTTTCCTAATTCATGCATATGGACAATAATTAGCTTTCGTCAGTCATTTGGAAAAAATATATCAAGGTGCGCAGTGCCTGTGGTTCAAAGGAGTAGGGCACCAGCCCCATATGCCAGAGGTGGTGGGTTCAAACCTAGACCCGGCCAAAAACTGCAAAAAAAAAAATACACACACACACACATATATATATATCATGACAATACTTCAGTAGGATGATGTTAAAGGAAAGATATATTGCACAATTCCTTTCCCTTCTGATAAATCTAATAATAATAAAATAATTATAATAAGTTTGTCTTACAATAGTCTTGTCATATTGACAATATCCAGGTCAGAAATCTATAGAACTCCATAAGTTTTGACTAATTTTAAGCAAACATACAAAAAATCCACCCAAATAAGTTATCCTCCTCCAAAGTGGTCACTGCTGAAGGCAATGAGGTATCTCTCAAAATGCTTTTACTTTTAAAATTGACTTTCAAGAGCAGTGCCGGTGGCTCAGTGAGTAGGGCCGCAGGCCCCATATACCAAGGTGGCGGGTTCAAACCCACCCCAGCCAAACTGCAACAAAAAATAGCCAGGTGTTGTGGCAGGCACCTGAGGTCCCAGCTACTCTGGAGGATGAGGCAAGAGAATCGCTCAAGCAGAGGAGTTGAAGGTTGCGGTGAGCTGTGTGACGCCACGGCACTCTACCAAGAACACCAAAGTGAGACTCTGTCTCTACACAAAAAAAATTGACTTCCAAAAATTATCTAGAATTATCTTTTATAAATATGTACCACTCTTTTATAAGAGAACATAAATGTGGCAAAATTGTGTGCATATATACTTCCTTTTTCCCAAAAATGTCAAGTTCATCTTTAAAAGGCTTTGGCTCTCTTTATTCATCAAATTGCATAGCAAGTATTAGAATTCTTCTAAAATTTTCATTTTTAAATTCAGAAAAATACTGTTGACTAACCAAGGACAACCACTGGTTTGTTTTTTCAGGAGCAACATTAAAAAATGAAAAACTTAACTTTCACCCTGGGCCTAGTGGCTCTCATCTCACTTTTCACAGTAAGTTCCCTCAATCCTAAATACTCCTGTTGTACTTTTCTTAATCATAACTTCAGGGAAAGCTTTGACGCCAATGACGATGTCCTTTTTTATATAGAAACACAGAGTCAAGCTGTTGACTGTTATGGACCTATTCTTATTTTCCTTTTTCTTTCTCATTTCCGTGAAGGTTTAGTGATCTGGCATTAGGACACATAGGGCAGGTGGAATCTGGCAAAGCAGCTCTAATCTAGAAACATCTCCCCCTGTCTATTTTTTTTTTAAAGGCACTACCATCAAGATGTTTAAAAATATACATAATTTAAGCTAACTCAATGTTTTAAGGGTCTAGGAAATGGGGAAAACATGAACTTAGAGCTTCATGACACATTTTCTAAAGTGACAACATGATATATCAATGTAAGGATTGATGATTGTACAATAGGTTTTTACTAAAAATATTTGTCAAGACTAAAATTAGAAAGCCTTTCAGATATCTGAAAATACATTGGAAAAATATAGTGAAAATATTCCTATGAATTGAGTAAAGTACTATTCCCTTGGCAAAAGATAAAAACAGAAAAAGAAAGATAATTTGCTCGAGAAGCACATTAATTTGGACTTTTGGAAAGCATCTGGTCAAGCTCTACAGGAAATCCAAAAATATATAATGGAAAGTTACAGGTGATAAGTGCCAGGGCTGAAGACACCAGCAGTCTAGCACAGACCCCAAGAAAGAGCAGTGTCCCCAGTACATGCCGGAGTGGGGAGCAGAGGAGAGAGGGGCTCAGGGTTTGTTCCAGTTCTTTTAAACCACTAACAGCCCACTGTGTGCTGGGCCTAGGGCTAGATGACGTGGAAATACCAGGCTTGGATTTGAAATGGGGATTTTCACAGGTCAGGTCTTCATTCCACAGTGTGACGCCTCCCTAAGGAAAGCTGCTTTGGAACAGTCTACATCAGACAGTGAGTGAACACCTGTCCGTGGAGCTCTGCAGTAACATGAGCGGGAGAGTAGTCCTGTTGTTCTGGGCACTGCATGACATTTGTGAGAAGGTTCTTAGACACATTGTTTCCTTTCTCTGAGCTTAGACTAGAGGGAGGTTAGAGAGTGTTTTCCTTCCTGAGATATCTACATCAGAAACACCTGATCTACTATTAAGAATGTATATTTCCAGACTTTATCCCAGACTTGATTTTTTAAAAAGTACGTGTATATCTGTCCTTGGGACTTGGGGACCTATCTTCTAGGCGAGTCTTACTCATGCTGAAGTCTCAGACCCCCTGAATAGATTTTCTTGAAATTAGAGTCTTTATAATTGCATGAGATATAGAGAGTTTTTAAGGTAAGTTCAGCTGAAATCAATGTATCAAATGGAGAAGTCTAAGTCAGTGATTACAACTTATTATCAATTTTATAATGCCAGAATGAATCACTTTTTGGTGGCATTCCTCCAACCACTGTGGCCAAGACAACTTGTTCAGACTCTTCAAAAATATTAATATATTGGAAAATAAAGTACGTTCCGTGAACAAATAAACTTAGGAAAGCTGAGGAAAATAGAACAGCCTTGTCTGTCAGGGTAATTTTCAGAGATAATAACAGACGGAATGCTATTTTGTCCATTCTGAGGATAGGCAACTTATTCGAAGCATGCATTTTAAGGAATTTTTAGGAATTAATGACATATTTTTGTTCCAGAAGTCTGAAATCCAAGACAAATGTAACTTAAAGCAAATTCTTTTCTTTTATATTTAGAAAGATTTATATAAGCAAAGGAGTCTGTGTCCTAAAAACATAGGAATTTGGTACATGAATTTTCTCATATTAGAAATAAATATTCCTGTATGTAAGAAAAGAATCTCAAAACAGAGTATTTTAGAAAATCACTCTACTAACAGTTTTTGCTATGTTCATTGCCTCGTGAGAAAAAGTTACTAGCTTAAATTTTAACAACATCAGTTGTTAGACTAAATAAAGGAAGTTTATTTTAGTTATCACCTACAACTTTCAAAATATCAGGGACGATTATCTTTTATGAGATAGTGGCTATTTTAAAGGGTTAAGAGAGAAAATAACAGGTTGCATTTACATATTCACAATGTACCATGGTGCATACTCACACTTCCAAAACTCACAAAAACCCTGGAAGACGAGACAACTCTTCCGGCTGCTTCAATATGTAGCACAGAGCTGGGCATGAGGTAAGCTTCACAGGTCAGTGGGTTAGGCTGAGTGCACAGCCTCTGTGTAGTGGGGGCTCACAGGTGTCAGTGGGTGAGGCTGAGTGCACAGCCTCTGTGTAGTCAGGGCTCACAGGTGTCAGTGGGTGAGTCTGAGTGCACAGCCTCTGTGTAGTCGGGGCTCACAGGTCACCGTGTGTGCGTCTGACTGCATAGCCACTGTGTTGTCAGGGCTTACAGGTGTCTGTGTGTGAGTCTGAGTGCACAGCCTCTGTGTAGTGGGGGCTGACAGGTGTCAGTGGGTGAGGCTGAGTGCACAGCCTCTGTGTAGTCAGGGCTGACAGGTGTCAGTGGGTGAGGCTGAGTGCACAGCCT
>CAUYRH010083976.1:0-28254 GCA_963574655.1 Perodicticus potto | reverse complement strand
AAAATGACAACCCCATTATTCCAGTTTCTCAGGCCAAAAATGTTGGAGATATCTTAGATTTCCCTTTTTCTGTCACATCCCCAGATCCAACCAGTCCATCAACAAATCTCTTATCTATCACCTCCATGGCTATTACCTGGTTCAAGTTACCATCACCATTTCTCCACTGGGCCTGGTAATAACCTGCTAATTTATCTTTCACTTTCTGCCGAGGGTGACAAAATGAGACTCTTCCTCTGAAAACAAAAAAAACCAAATGTGTTAAATATGCGTCTGAGTGTGAGAGGTTTGGCTTTCAGGAAAGAAGTCAGGGTCTGGTGATATAATTTTATAATTTATAAGCCAGGAAATATTTCTAAAGCCATGAGCTTTAGGAGATGAGCATAGTTAGAAAAGGATGAGGTTCAGGGGCTGAGCCCTCAGCTATGTTAACTGCAGAGGTCAGAGAGAGGGTAGTAACACCAGCGGGGAGTAGTCACAAGGTGGGGAGAAAATCAGGAAAGGGAGATCCTGGAGGCCAAGTGAAGAAAGTATTTCAAAGAGACAGAGCGTCAACCCCACCTGTGAGAGAAGGAGGAGTCAATATTCTGGTGCTTGGAGGGGTTTAAGGCAGGAGGCTGAGACCAAAGAGTAGGGGGAGGGAAGGCAGAGTGTAAGAACACAGCTGCAGGTGGGAGCAGGGGCGAGGAGGGCAGAGTGCTAAAGTTCTTTAACTGCTCCTCTGTTCTCAGTGCAGAGAGGAAAACAGAGCAAAGAGGTGTTAGAGGATTGGAGAAAGACAGGAAAAAACAAGAAACAGTCATCTGCGAGGAAGGGCTAGGCAGGACCTAGACAAGTATAGCAGGGAGGCTGGGGATTGCGGACTTCAATTCAATGTACATGGTGGTATATTTTTCTCTGGCCAAAGGATTAGGTGGAGGGTTGGATTTGGCCAGGGCTTGGGTTTTGACAGGTGAGTAGGATAAAGGGAGAGACTTAATAGAGTCTAAGCTGGAAAAGAGGAAATAGAGGACATGGCGGGGGTGGGGCAATGAGGGACAGTGAAAAGGAAGTAGAATTGATGAATGGATTGTAGGTCAGAAGGGTGTTTAGAGTTGGGGCCCGCTAGAGCTAATGATAGGAGGTGGCTGGAAAGTGAGGTTTCTTTCTTTCTTCTTCTTTTTTTTTTTGTAGAGACAGAGTCTCACTTTATTGCCCTCGGTAGAGTGCGGTGGCGTCCACAGCTCACAGCAACCTCCAACTCCTACGCTTAGACGATTCTCTTGCCTCGGCCTCCCGAGTAGCTGAGACTACAGGCGCCGGTCACACCACCCGGCTATTTTTTGTTGCAGTTCGGCCGGGGCCTGGATTTAAACCCGCCACCCTCGGTGTATGGGGCTGGTGCCCTACTCACTGAGCCACAGGAGCCGCCCTTTTTTGCAGTTTTTGATCGGGGCTGGGTTTGAAGCTGCCACCTCTGGTATATGGGGCCGGCACCTTACTCCTTTGAGCCACAGGCGCCCCCTTGGAAAGTGAGGTTTTGAAATCAAGATTTTGGCAACAGGCTTGGTGCCCGTGGCTCAAGCGGCTAAGGCGTCAGCCATGCACACCTGAGCTGGCGGGTTCGAATCCAGCCTGGGCCGCCAAACAATGACGGCTGCAACCTAAAAATAATAATAATAATTAAAAAAGTAGCCAGGCATTGTGGTGGGTGTCTATCCCAGATACTTGGGAGATGGAGGCAGGAGAATCGCTTGAGCCCAGGAGTTGGAGGTTGCTGTGAGACCTCTACCCAGGGCGACAGCTTGAGGCTCTGCCTCAAAAAAAAAAAAAAAAAAAGATTTTGGCAACTGAGACTGTTGGTATGATCAGGTACCAGCACTGAGGTCAGCAAACTATGGCTTGGGGGCTAAATTTGTCCTGCTGACAGGTTTTGTGCAACTTTGAGTTATGAATAATCTTTATACTTTAATATTCATTTGTTTATTTATTATTATTATTATTATTTATTTTTTTTTTGTAGAGACAGAGTCTCACTTTTTTGCTCTTGGTAAAGTGCCATGGTGTCACACAGTTCACAGCAACCTCCAGCTCCTGGGTTTAGGCGATTCTCTTGCCTCGACCTCCCAAGTAGCTGGGACTACAGGCGCCCGCCACAACGCCCAGCTATTTTTCTGTTTTGCAATTCAGTGAGGTCGGGTTTGAACCCGCCACCTTCGGTATATGGGGCTGGCGCCCTACTCGATGAGCCACAGGTGCCGCCCTATTATTTTTTTTTAGTTCATGTCTTTTATTAATTCATGTATAATTACTTGTCTTCTGGTTTGTTGAAGTAGTAAGTAAGACAACATTTGCCACCATAATGTCTTCAAAGTGGCTGGCCGTAAAAACTCCAGCACCACACTCATCTGAAGGATACTCTCCACAAAGGACACTTATTTTGCCATTCTCATCCACCTTATAGTATTTCAGGACAGCCAACTTAACCTTCTTTCTCTTATGCTTATTCTTCTTGGGAGTGGTATAAGACTTCTTCTTCCTTTTCTTAGCACCACCACGAAGTCTTTTTTTTGAGACAGAGCCTCGAGCTGTCACCCTGGATAAAGTGCTGTGGCATCACAGCTCACAGCAACCTCCAATTCCTGGGCTCAAGCGAGCCTCCTGCCTCCACCTCCCACGTCGCTGGGACTATAGGCGCCCACCACTAAGCCTGGCCATTTTTTGGTTGCAGCCTTTATTGTTGTTTGGCGGGCCCAGGCTGGATTCGAACATGTGTACGTGACTGGCGCCTTTTGAGCCACAGGCACCGAGCAACCACTATGAAGTCTTAACATAAGATGAAGAGTGGACTCCTTTTGAATGTTGTAGTGAGACAAAGTACGTCCATCTTCCACTTGCTTGCCGGCAAAAATGAGTCTTTGCTAATCAGGAGGAATTCCTTCCTTATTCTGGATCTTGGCCTTCACATTTTCTATCGTATCCAAAGGTTCAACCTCAAGAGTGATGGTCTTCCCCGTAAGGGCTTTTTTTTTTTTTTTTTTTTTTTTTGAGACAGAGCCTCAAGCTGTCACCCTGGGTAGAGAACTGTGGCATCACAGCTCACAGTAACCTCCCACTCCTGGGCTCAAGCGAGTCTCCTGCCTCCGCCTCCCAAGTAGCTGAGACTATAGGCACCCGCCACAACGCCCCGCCACCCCGTAAGGGTTTTTATGAAAATCTGCATCTTGGTGGCGGTTCCACTGCAGATGGAGGATCGGAAAGCTATTTATTTATTTTGAGGCATAGTCTCACTATGTTGCCCTTGGTAGAGTGCTTTGGCATCACAGCTCACAGCAACCTCCAACTCCTGGGCTTAGGCGATTCTCTTGCCTCAGCCTCCCGAGTAGCTGGGACTACGGGTGCCTGCAACATTGCCCTGCTATTTTTCTGTCTTGCAGTTCGGCTGAGGCCAGGTTTGAACCTGCCATTTTCAGCCTTTGGGGCCGGCTCCCTACTCGATGAGCCACAGGTGCTGCCCCCAAGAATAATCTATTTTTAAATATAAAATACTGGTCAGACATAGTGCCTCATGCCTGTAATCTTAGCACTTTGGGAAGCTGAGGCAGGAAGATAACTTGAAGCCAGAAGTTTGAAACCAGCCTAGGCAATGTAGCAAGACCCTGTCCCCACAAAACAGAAAAATTAGTTGGGTGTGGTGGTGCATGCCTGTAGTCCCAGCTACTTAAGAGGCTGAGGCAGGAAGACTGCGTGAGCCCAGAAATCAGAGGTTCCAATGAGCTACGATGACACTATTACACTCTAGCCTGCACAACAGAGCAAGATTTTTCCCACAAAATCCCCCACTAAATGCAATATAAAATACAAAAAAGACTATTACCATTTCAGTAAGCGCAGCTGCTCAGACTTGAAGACATTGCCTGTCAGTGAGCTACCCGACTTATAGTCTAGACCGGACGTCCTCAGACTTTTTAAACAGGGGACCAATTCACTGTCCTTCAGACCGCTGGAGACCTGGACTATAGTTTAAAAAAAAACTATGAACAAATTCCTATGCACACTGCCCATATCTTATTTTGAAGTAAAAAAAAAAAAAAAAAACCGGGAACAAATACAATTCACAGCAATGCATGTGGCCCACGGGCCGTAGTTTGAGGACCCCTGGTCTAGACTCTGAGGTATGACCATGTGTGTGAGTGGCTGAGGTAAGGTAGAGGACTCGATCATGAAAGCAAGGTATTGGAAGACCATCTATATGGACACAGAAATTACCAATGATTATGACAGCAGTGTTGGAGAGAGTGACTGGAAACCAGAAGTACGAGTCAAGGAATGAGGGATGTGACTTGGGATCTGCAGATCGTAGAGAAGCTGCAATGTGGAGGAATAGCAGGTGGTCTAGTCTGATATCTGTTTCTCAAAGCTCAGAGTTGAAGGGAGGAGCAACAAAGGATGCCCTGGAAGTAGTTAGTGGGAAGAGCTCTTGGTCACTGATTCAACCTCCAGGAACCAGTGGTTTGAGGGAGGGCTGCAGGAGTAGCAGACTGCTCAGAGATGGACCAGGTGCAGACAAAGGGGCAGTTAAGTCACCCCTTGGCTGTCAGGAAAGGCTTTGCAGGGGACCCTCCAAAGCTGAGGTTTGAAGTATTTGCAGCCCTTACCAAGGTAAAGATGGGTGGGATGGGTTTTTAGGTGTAGGATTGTACTGTATTTTGAACCTTAGTAAATTACAAATGAACTTCAGCTTAGCTGGTGGTTCAGAACCAACGCAATTAGGAGCTTTGGGTGTAGAACCTTGTTGTTTCTTCATTAATACAGGGTGTCCCCAAAGTCCCCATACATAGAGAAAATGGGAAATCATATCTAAATGTATCTTTATTTACAAAATATTCATTATAACATTTTACAAAGAGGTGGCCAAGATGTACAGAATGTTTTGTAAATAAAATGATAAATGTGTAAGTACTTTGTAAATTGTAAATCATACTTGAGTTAAAGCTGTATATTATTATTATTTTTGACCGGGGCTGGGTTTGAACCCGCCACCTCCAGCACATGCCCTACTCCTTTGAGCCACAGGCGCTGCCCCTAAAGCTGTATATTATATTGAAAATATGAAAAAAAAAGAAGAAAATATGTATAATGCAGTAGCACTGTTTTGCCCCTAACAACTTTTTTGAGAATCTTGTTTAATCCCCCGAGTCAGACAAAAACTCAAATATTATATTAGAGAAATTATCCAGTCATATGTAATTCAAAAGTACTTTGATTAGGAAAAAACTTCATCAGCCTGATTATTTCCTCTTATCATTTTCTAAAGAGGTGTCTATCATCTTCAGGTTGCCTGTTTTCTACTAAGTAAGCATTAATTAACAGCAAGTAATTATGTTTTCCTCCTGGCCTGGACTGTCATGTCCCTCATAGTGTACTCATCTATTTTCACTAGTGAATCATTAACTCCTTAAAAACAGGCATCTTGATCTTTTTTTTTTGAGGCAGAGTCTCACTGTCATCCTGGGGTTGAGCACTGTGGAGTCATAGCATGCAGCAACATCAAACTCTTATGCTTGAAAGACCCTCATGGCTTAGCTTCCCAAGGAGTTGGGACTATAGGCACCTGACAAAATGTCCAGCTAACTTTTCAATTTTTAGTAGAGAGGGGGTCTTGTTTTTGCTCAGGCTGCTCTCCAACTCCTGAGCTCAAGTGATCCTTCTGCCTGGGCCTCCCAGAGTGCTAGGATTATAGGCATGAACCATTTTTTTGTGGGGAGGGATCTTGATTTTTTTTTTCTACATTTAAATTTTTATGTACATAAAGAGACCATATATAAATGACAATAAGGCAGGTGCATTATATTATCCTTGCTTATGTATGTTTACAATATTAAGACACAATAAGGCTCGGCGCCTGTGGCTCAATGGGCTAAGGCACCAGCCACGTACACCTGAGCTGGCATACAGCCTGGGCCCACCAAACAACAATGACAGCTGCAACTAAAAAATGGCCGGGCGTTGTGGCGGGCGCCTGTAGTCCCAGCTACTTGGGAGGCGGAGGCAGGAGACTCGCTTGAGCCCAGGAATTGGAGGTTGCTATGAGATGTGATGCCACGGCACTCTATCCAGGGTGACAGCTTGAGGCTCTGTCTAAAAAAAAAAAGACACAATAAGATATAATAAATTTATGTACTTGTGTTTAACATTAAAGAGAGGCAATGGTACCTTACAAATTATGTTAATGGAATTTGTGCGTTTTATTTATCTCATTATTGTGTTTGTGTGTGTGTATGCCTGCATGTGTAGGTTTAATTTTTGTGAAACCTACACATGCAGGTGTAGTCAATATCCAGAATTCTTATTTTAAAAAATTATTTATATATATATATTAATTTTTTTTTTTTTTGTAGAGACAGAGTCTCACTTTATCGCCCTTGGTAGAGTGCTGTGGCGTCACACAGCTCACAGCAAGCTCCTACTCCTGGGCTTAGGCGATTCTCTTGCCTCAGCCTCCCAGGTAGCTGGGAATACAGGTGCCTATTTATATTTTTTTTAGTGTTTACCATGATTCTATTTGTTTTTAAAGTTAAATATACAAATATCCATTGTATACCATTAACAATGAGAGAATTAAAGTTAACATGACAACACAAAATATGAAATACATAGAAATGATTCTTCAGAAATACATAGTATTTCTACATGGAAAACTTCTAGTTAGTATTGGAAACTTCTAGTTAGTATACACATGTCTGTATATATTGCAAAATTGTCATTAATGATTTTTTTTTATTTGTTTAGGTATTCCTTCTGTTATAACTCGAGTTATTGTCTTCCTAGGGATATCAGTATACCACATAGCAAATTCAGTTTGCTCTGGGGGTTCAGAAGATTATAGTAAACAGCTGGCCCACTGGGGAACACACATATCTGATACTGGGTATTATTATATATGAAAGTACCTTCAGGCTTTCCTGTATATGCATAATAAGAGTAAACCAGTAACACAATTTTGACAGTTTGCCTAGTTTGGGTTACTTTTTTTTTTTTTTTTTTTTTTGCAGTTTTTGGCAGGGGCTGGGGAACCGGCCACCTCCAGCATATGGGGCCTGTGCCCTACTCCTTTGAGCCACAGGCGCCACCCTGGGTTACTTTTTATATACATTTTTCACGAACTTCATCATGTCTTCTTTGTTGTTGTTTGGCCAGGGCTGGGTTTGAACCTGCCACCCTCAGTATATGGGGCTGGTGCCCTACCCACTGAGCCACAGGCGCTGCCCACTTCATCATGTTAAAGAAGGAAGATGAAAAAGTCCAAAGCAAAGAATCAGTAATTAGTCCCATGCCACTGCTGCTCACCCTCAAGCTTCTGTCCTGTGTAGACCAGTCAGCTCCTGGTATGTGACTGGGTCAGGGATTTAGTGTTTTTTCAGGGTAAGACAGTGGGGATGCTCTAGGTGTCATTGGACCATCCACTCCCCACAACTGGCTGGTTTCACACGTGAGTGATGTATCCAGGCAGGGATGCCATTCACCTTCACTGCTGTTGGTGTGGACAGGATCACCATGTAGGGGTCTTTTCACCATGGTTTCGGTGGGCTCAAGCTCCAATCTTTAATCCACACCTGGCTATTTGGGGAGTGGGGATGCACTCATCTTGATCTTTTTCTCTCTAGCATCCAATGTCCTGGTTGTTCTCTGGTGCTGAATATTCACTAATTTAATAGGTAAAATATGCTGAAAATTAACATTACACTTTTACTCATTCACAAAAAAAGGCATAAGTCTAAATAATTTTAAGGACTTAAATGATCATTGGCTATATTACCAAATGCTTCATATATTTCAAAAAATTTAAGAGGGAAAAAATTAATATGTAGGAATATTGGATTTAATTTTACCTCCAAATTTTCTCTTATTTGTCTTACTGTAAGTCTATGACATTAGTAATAATCATTGAGGCCATTTTACCACTTTCTTTGAGATATAATGTAGAGTTTAAAATGTCAGAAAGTCAGGCTTGGAGCCTGTGGCTCAACTGGCTAAGGCGCCAGCCACCTACACCTGAGCTGGCAGGTTCGAGTCCAGCCCGGGCCCGCCAAACAACAACGGCTGCAACCAAAAAATGGCCAGGCGTTGTGGTGGGTGCCTATAGTTCCAGCTACTTGGGAGGTGGAAGCAAGAAACTCGCTTGAGCCCAGGAATTGGAGGTTGCTGTGAGCTGTGAGGCTACGGCACTCTATCCAGGGTGACAGCTTGAGGCTCTGTCTCAAAAAAAAAAAAAAAAATGTCAGAAAGTCATTTCAGAGATTTAGGTTAGGTTTCCTTTTATTTTATTGTTTGCATCTTTGGTCTACTAGTTTTCTACCTACATATTAAAAGAAATATTTGTCCTTACGTTTAGTTTTTTTTTTTTTTTTTGAGACAGAGCCTCAAGCTGTCACCCTAGGTAGAGTGCTGTGGCATCACAGCTCACAGCAACCTCCAATTCCTGGGCTCAAGCGATTCTCTTGCCTCTGCTTCCCAAGTAGCTGGGATTACAGGCGCCTGCCACGACACTTGGCTATTTTTTGGTTGCAGCCATCATTGTTGTTTGGTGGGTCTGGGCTGGATTTGAACATGGCAGCTCATGGCCTCTGTGCTTGAGCCACAGGTGCCGAGCCTAGTTCTTTAATTTTGACCTAATTATTACATATACAAACAAGTCTTTTGATCTTGCCCATAAAACAGTTCCTATAGCGTCTTAGTACTTTTAATTGTTTTTATGACAACCTTGCCTGGCTTTTATTTATTCATTTTTTTTTTTTTTTTGAGACAGAGCCTCAAGCTATCGCCCTGGATAGAGTGCTGTAGCATCACAGCTCACAGCAACCTCCAATTCCTGGGCTCAAGCGAGTCTCTTGCCTCCGCCTCCCAGGTAGCTGGGACTACAGGCACCCACCACAATGCCCGGCCCTTTTTTGGTTGCGGCCGTCATTGTTGTTTGGCGGGTCCGGGCTGGATTAGAACCCGCCAGCTTAGGTGTACGTGGCTAGCACCTTAGCCCGTTGAGCCACAGGCGCCAAGCCTGTTTATTCATTTTTTTTGAGTAAGCTCAGACATATATAATGGTCTAACCATTTTGGAAGAACTCTCTGAAATTAATTTAAAACACTTTTTTCTTTCTTTCTTTCCTTTTTTTTTTTTTTTTAAGACTAGGTCTTCTCCTATTTTCTCCTATTTCTCAGGTTGCAGTGCAGTCCTGCAATCATAGTTCATTGCAACCTCAGACTTCTGGGCTCAAGCAATCCTCCTGCCTTAGCCTCCCAAGAAGCTGGGACTGTAAGTGTGAGCTGCTGCACTTGGTTCCAAATTTTCTTTTTTTTTTTTGTGGTTTTTGGCCGGGGCTGGGTTTGAACTCGCTACCTCCAGTATATGGGTCTGGCGCCCTACTCCTTTGAGCTACAGGCACAACCCAAATTTTCTTACTTTATAGCAGTAAATTTAAGAAAAAAAAATTTATTTTTCTTTCTTTCTTTCTCTTTTTTTTTTTTTTTTGAGACAAAGCCTCAAGCTGTCACCCTGGATAGAGTGCTGTGGCATCACAGCTCACAGCAACCTCCAATTCCTGGGCTCAAGTGAGTCTCCTGTCTCTGCCTCCCAAGTAGCTTGGGACTACAGAAGCCTGCCACAACGCCTGGCCATTTTTTGGTTGCAGCCATCATTGTTTGGTGGGCAGGGCTGGATTTGAACCCCCCAGCTCAGGTGTACATAGCTGGCGCCTTAGCCCGTTGAGCCATAGGCGCCGAGCCAAAAAATTTTTTTTTATTTTTCTTTGTAGAGACAGGGTCTAACTTTATCGCCCTTGGTGGAGTGCCGTGGCGTCACACAGCTCACAGCAACCTCCAACTCCTGGGCTTAGGCGATTTTCTTGCCTCAGCCTTCCGAGTAGCTGCGACTACAGGTGCCCGCCACAATGCCTGGCTATTTTTCTGTTTTGCAGTTTGGCAGAGGCCGGGTTTGAACCCGCCACCTTTGGTATACGGGGCCGGCGCCCTAGTCGATGAGCCACAGGCGCCACCCAGAAAAAATTTTTTTTAAAGCAGTAAATTTAAATAGGAAAACTTCGTGGAGGCAGAAGTAATAAGGGAGAAACACTGTGTGTATGTATGGTGGTTTCTTTAATATAGTACCCTTCATCAGTTCACATGTCCCATCTATTATTACAAAATGTGTACGGACGGCGCCTGTGGCTCAGTGGGTAGGACGTTAGCCCCATATATGGAGGGTGGCAGGATCAAATCCGGCCACAGCCAAACTGCAACAAAAAAATAGCGGGCGCTTGTAGTCCCAGCTACTTGGGAGGCTGAGGCAAGAGAATCACCTAAGTCCAAGAGCTGGACCAGGTTGCTGTGAGCTGTGTGACGCCATGGCACTCTACCGAGGGTCATAAATTTATGTAAGACTGTGTCTACTAAAAAAAAAAAAAAAAAAAAAAACAACAACAACAACAAAATTGTGTATTACATTTATTTTTACTTTTGCAGTTTTTGGCCAGGGCCAGGTTTGAACCTGCCACCTCTGGTATATGGGGCCGGCACCCTACACCTTGAGCCCCAGGCGCCGCCCTTTTTTTTTTTTTTTTTTTTTTTGAGATAGTCTCAAGCTGTCTCCCTGGGAAGAGTGCCATGGCTCACTGCTCACAGCAACCTCCAACTCGTGGGCTCAAGCGATTCTCTTGCCTCAGCCTCCCAAGTAGCTGGCACTACAGGCATCCGCCACAATGCCCTGCTGTTTTTGTTGTTGTTGCAGTTGTCATTGTTTGGCAGGCCCAGGCCTGGCTGAACCCGCCATCCTCGTGGTATGTGGCCGGAGCCCTACTCACTAAGCTACAGAAGCCGAGCTTGTGTATTACATTTATAATAATTTATTCCACTGGTGCTTTTTTTTTTTTTGCAGTTTTTGACCGGGGCCAGATTTGAATCCACCACCTCTGGTATATGTGGGCCGGTGCTCTACTTTTTTGAGCCACGGGCGCTGTCCTCCTCTGGTGCTTTCTAAAGTTTCCTTCTGAACTCATCTTTATCTCACTCCAAAGGCTTAAGAATTAGATTCAGTTTAAATGACTTTCAAGTTCTAGATGAAGTAATCTGTGAACATTAAAATTGTTAATCAACAATAAGACAGGGGCTATTACAAATCGATTTTTTCACTAATATTCATTTATCTTATGTTTTTAATGAGTGCTGTATGTCAAAGCGACCACACTCTCAAATATTTTCACATATTACACAAATGTTTTTTGCTCTACGCGGACTGACCTCACCTTCTCTAAAGGTCTTCATTCGCCAATCCCTGTGACAGTAACTTTTTATTTTACCAAATTATAAAATAACTTTGCCTGTTTGTTTACTTGCTAGTCTATCATGATTGAGGGGCGCTGGCCTGAGGGTGCCTGCTTAATACATTCCCCTTGGCCGGGCCGCCGGTGGTTCACGCCTATGATCCTAGCACTCCGGTGAATTGCCTGAGATCACAGGTTCGAGGCCAGCCTGAGCAAGTGCGAGACCTTGTCTTTGAAAACAGCCGGAAGTCGTGGCGGGCGCCTGTAGTCCCATCTGAGGCAGGAGAATCGCTTAAGCCCAAGAGTTTGAGGTTGCTGTGAGCTGTGACGCCATGGCACTCACTCTACCGAAGGCGACAAAAGTGAAACTCTGTTGCAAAACAAAACAAAAAAAAAACCTTAAATAAATTCACCATTTTCATTTAATCAATACAAGTCATCTCTAGCTGCATGGCACGCTAGTGTAATTTCGGATGAGTGCGCACAAACCTTGTGGAAAATGAATATGTGCAGACGCTTGCGGTTTCTCCAGACTGAAACTCTGACCCCAAACTCATCTTTCCCACCTCTATTCTCCCTTGAGCACAGCGGCTGACGATTACCTGCCTAACGACACCCTGCGAAGTCCCCAGCGTGCACTGAACCCCACAAGCCTGAGCCCTCCGCGCACACCAAGGACGACGAGCGGCCACGTCAGCCTGCGTGAGTGACGCCAGCGCGCCTGCGCAGGGGAAGGGGCGGGGCGCGCACGGAAGCCCGTCCCTACATCCGGGGCCTGGGCGGCGGCAGTGCGGCCGCGCGCGGGTCACGTGGCTTCTTCCTTTCCGTCTCTGGCCGGCTGGGCGCGGGTGACTGCTTGGTGAGGCGCGTGGGACCGCACTCTGGTTCCCCTTCGTCTCCTCTCCCGGCCCGGGCCACTAGGGAGTTCGCTGGCGCCCGGTGAGCTGAGCCTGCCGCCAAGATGCCGGCCTATTTCCAGAGGCCAGAAAATGCCCTCAAACGTGCCAACGGTGAGTGCGGGATCGGAGCGCGCCAGCTGGAGCGTCCCGAGGCCTGGGAGGTCGAGGGCTTGGGCCTGCTTCCTGCTGCTTCGCCGTCCGGTCTGCGGCTGGAGAGGAGGTCGATGTGGCCTGCCTGCCGTCGTCCCAGCCAGTGGTTGGGCATGGTTTCCCTTCCCACTTCAACCGACTGGTGGCTGGGAGGCGCGGAGCCGGGAACCGTCGTTTTGGGGGCTCTTCCTTTCCCCCGCCGTCTCCTGGTGCGTCAGGAGGGGGCCGCGACCTGAGAGTCAGGCCCTGTCTAGGGAGGAGCTTCTTTCCTCCGGTCCACCTCGGGCTGGCTGTCTGGACCGCTGGGCTTTCGTATGCCTAGGCCCCGCGCCCCGGGCCGCCATCTGGGAGTGCCGGGGAGTAAGAAACATGGCTCCCTCCCAGGGACAATGCACGCGAGAACCTCGGCTCCACCTCCCGCCAGGGCCAGGAGCCCAGCAGATCCTCCTCCGGCCTTCCTACAGTCGCCTCCGCCCTCCAGGTCTCTCTCGGTGCTTTGCTGGGTCAGGGTCCACGTAACTCTGCACCCATTCTCTTTATATCCACGGAGAGGCCTCTCACCCATTTAGTTTGTTTTCAGGCATTGGTTAGGAAACAGTCCGAAAGCTTATTGTGAATCAGTGGAAGTTGGAACAGTTAATACTGAAAAGGGACTTCAGGTCCTCTCTTAAAGATGAGGAACCAGCTTAGAATGATTTTCCCTCAAGGTCACTCTGGGAGTTAGTTCAGGCAGGAGTAAAACCAAATCTCTTGACATACAGATCTGTTTTTTTTTTTTTCTTTGTACAGCTCTGCTGCCTGCGATTTCTATTTCCAAGTGTACTTAATAAGCCTTTGGCGCTTGCGGGAAAAACTCTTTAAAGAGGCATTTATTACGTGGGCAGTATGGAGGTGCAACTATTTTTGCATGTCTCTGGTCTTTAAAAACTTTGTTTAGGCTTTTTTTTTTTTTTTTTTTAGCAGTTAGTGCATTCAAAGGTCTTATTTTCACCTTTCTCCTACCCAAACAGAAGTTTTGAGCGTTGAGACTCAATGTTACAGTTTATCGTTAGGAGAGCTTATTTTGTTAACTTGTTAAAGTTCATCTTGCGAAAAGATCAGTGTAAATCAGTACATAAAATTGATACTGCTGATTGTTACCTGTTAGGACCAGAAATGTTTTGGTCGTGTAGGTTTTTTTTCTTTTTTCTTTCTTTCTTTCTTTTTTTTTTTTTTAAACATAGCAGTTAGGGGAAGGAGGGACCTGGCCTGTGGAATAGAATAATTGTTTTAAAAACTGTTAAAACTACAACATAGACCCAATAATTGATGATTCTAATCATAACCAGTGATCTAATGGTTAGAACAGGCAAGATATTTATTTAATTGATGAGAAAGAACATCGGAAATGGAAAGTTATTACTAGGAAATTGTAGCAAAGTTAGGGCTTCTTGATATTTTGAAACTTGGAACTATAGTATGGTGTACAAAATGACTTGCATCAAATTGCTGCTCTGGATAGCTCTGTAGATCTTTTTATTTTATAGTCATCTGTATGCTTTGCCAACAGGTATTTGTTTCCCACGTTAGGAGGCTGATGCGCTATAATCTTGGTTGCTTAACTATTACGTGTCTAGTGTGTTCAGGCCTTGTTTCCTTCGTCGCTTCTCCCTCTGGAATCATATGAACGTACTATTTCAGTGACTTTAAGATTAAAAAGGATATGGAATGTCTATCAAATCTTTTTTCCCTTTTCTAAGTTGACCTATCCTTGATTCAGGAAAGATAAGTTGACGAAAAGCGTCTGAAATTAAAGTAGGCAAGATGAAAAAGGGATGCTGTGGTGGGGTGAAAACGTGGAAGTTTGTAAAGAGTTTAAAAAAAGCGGCTCTGACCCCAGGCTCAGCCGGTCTGTAGGCGGAGCATTCTTGAGGTCATCTGCATCTTCTACTGGGAAAAGATGGTCAACGTCTTGAAAAGAGTGCTTATAGAATGTGACCCCGCCATGAAGCAGTTTCAGTTGTACTTGGATGAGTCCAGTGCCCTGGGGAAGTTCATAATTCAAGATATTGATGACACTCACGTTTTTGTAATAGCAGAGTTGGTTAATGTCCTCCAGGAGCGAGTGGGTGAATTAATGGACCAAAATGCATTTTCTCTTACCCAGAAGTGAAAATATTAGATATTGACCACTTAGGAATTATAAGCAGCAAATGTGAAAGACGCACCACTCAGTATCTTAATGTGACTGATTAGACTTAGAGGATTGCTGAGGAGCCTCCTATGGGAAAGACTAAGGATGATATGTCAAGAAAAAAGCCTCCTGAGCTGATTTTGTTGTACCCTAGAATTAAAAAAAAAGAAAGAAAACTTTAACAGTTGGCTGTAATTTGGTTTGTTATCCCTTATTATAATATAAATGTCAATGTTAAAAAAAAAAAGCGGCTCTATGACTTCTTGCTTGCAGCTCTTTTAAATTATGGGATGGGGGCTCGAAGCCCAGTGGTTATGGCACCAGCCACATACACCAAAGGTGGTGGGTTCGATGTCGGCCCAGGCCAGCTAAACAACAGCAACAAAAAAAAAATAGCTGGGCCTTGTGGCAGGCGCCTGTAATCCCAGCTGCTTGGGAGGCTGAGGCAGGAGAATCGCCTGGGCCCAAGAGTTTGAGAGTTGTGAAGCCATGGCACTCTACCCAGGGTGACTTAGTGAGACTCTGTCTCCAAAAAAAAAATTACAGTATGGGGGTTACTGTGGTAGAGGTGAGGCATCCTTCTGCTGGTCTTACTGAGGGATCTCTTGTCAAAGTGAACATATTGTGGATGGCACATGGCACTGCTTACAAAACAGGAAAGAGGAATATCAAAGGGCAATTCCCCTTAGTGGAAGAAATCTCATTTTATCTAAAATTTATTTATTTTTTTTGAGACAGTCTCACTTTGTCACACTTGGTAAAGTGTCATGGCGTCAAAGCTCACAGCAACCTCAAACTCTTGGGTTTAAACGATTCTCTTGCCTGAGCCTCCCAAATAACTGGGACTACAGGTGTCTGCCACAATGCCCAGTTATTTTTGGACGCCTGGGAGGCTCAGGCATCCACCTGCCTCAGCCTCCCAGAGTGCTAGGATGAGAGGTGTGAGCCACCATGCCCAGCCTATCTAAATGTTTATGTGTAACATTTGAAACGCTAAATTTATTTAGACCTAGTCTGTTGCATTACCTTAATAAAATGAAAATAAATTTAAGTAGAACAGTCTTTCAGGTCACCCTATGCATATATATCAGCAATATTTTTGAGAAATATTGAAGTAATGATTCAGGAAGATAGGAAGTTGGCCCAGCAGTTACAGTCAAGAAATTCATATGGCATAATCACTTGGAGAAGGTCTGTTTTCCATATTACATTGTCAGTAGTGCCAAACCAGTTGGTTCTCACCTTACAATAACCTTTTTAATTTACACTCTACAACCAGGGCATTAAAAAAAAATTGTTATTAAACCCACAAATTGAGTAACATGGTTTATCAATTTGGTCTGTTACACAAATAAACTGGTAAAAATAAAGGTCTGACTTAAACATGTTCTTTTTTTTTTTTTTTTTAATAGAGCCAAAGTCTCACTTTGTCGGCCTCGGTGGAGTGCCATGGTGTCACACAGCTCACAGCAACCTCCAGCTCCTGGGCTTAGGTGATTTTCTTGCCTCAGCCTCCGGAGTAGCTGGGACTACAGGCACTCGCCACAACGCCTGGCTATTTTTCTATTGCAGTTTGGCCGGGGCTGGGTTTGAACCCGTCACTCTTGGCATATGGGGCTGACGCCCTACCCACTGAGCTACAGGTGCCGGCCTAAACATGTTCTTTAGAGATAATAAACTTTCAGTCATGTGCCTGAAAGATAAACTCACGATGCCCAGCCTCTTAGTAATAATTTATTTTGATTTTTATTTCTGTAGTATTAATTTGGAAATTAACATTAAGTATTAAAGTCTTTAGTGTGTGGGAGTTCATGCCAGCCTCATATACTGCCCCCAACGTCCTCTTTATTTATTTATTTGTTTATTTTGAGACAGAGCCTCAAGCTGTTGCCTTGGGTAGAGACTTTCAAAGTTAGAAAATAAGGGGTTTAATTAATTTTGATTGGCTGGTTAGGAAGTGCAACCTGACTTTAGTTCTGTCCCTAAACAAAACTTACATTTCAGAATGGCATTAAGAAACCACTGTCACCCATTTAAAAATAAGAAATTGGGAAAGTGGATTGTTTTTAGACAGTTTTACATTTTGTCTTCACTCTGTACTGGAACTAGCTCTCAACTTTGATTTGTGCCTATTCCATGTTAGAAACATATTGATGCTGTCTATGTATAGTTTTAAGTCCTAAATATAAGATTAGAAGTTCATTGTACTAAGTTAGTTTGGTGTTGGTGCTGTGATTTTCTTTTTTTTTCTTTACTTTAAAAAATTTTTTTTTTTAGAAACAGTCTCACTTTGTTGCCCTTGGTATAGTGCCATGGCGCCACAGCTCAAAGCAACCTCCAGCTCCTGGGCTTAGGCGACCCTCAGCCTCCCGAGTAGCTGGGACTACAGGCACCCGCCACAAAGCCCTGCTACTTTTTTGTTGCAGTTTGGCTGGGGCTGGAAACCCGCCAACCTCAGTGTATGGGGCCAGTGCCCTACTCACTGAGCCACAGGTGCGGCCCTGGTGCTGTGATTTTCTTAATATAAAGTGTGAAATTGATTAAAGACATCTGTCATGTTTTTGCTCAAGAGACTTTGTTAAATAGTTGTGAAAAAACCCCAAAGTCCTGGATTTGGATTTGGATTTGGGAAAGTAATCTTAGGTGCACTAAAGTAAGAAGATAGGGAGGCCCCTCCCCCCTTGAAACAGGAAAGGCTTATTCCAACAAAGTATCTAGTTGTATTGCATGTTTGTTTCATTTAGTTTTTTTGGTTATTGTAAGCCTAACTCAAATGGAGACTTTCTCCAGTTAATAGTGAAGGATTTTGTATTTATTTGCATGTAAAGAATATGGTTTGACATACAGTAAAGATAACTTATTTCAGTATACTGTTTTGTGATTTATCCTGTTGCTTACTTTTTTTGAATACAGAGTTTCACTTGTTGCCCCTTTGTAGAGTGCCAGGGTGGGGTAGCTCACAGCAACTTTAAACAGTCCTCTTGTGTCACTCTTCCAAGTAGCTGGGACTGTAGGTGTCTCCCTGTAGAGACTGGGTCTATCCTTGCTCAAGCGGGTCTCAAACTGCTGAGCTCAAGCAATCCACCTGCCTTGGCTTCCTAGAGTGTTGGGATTACAGGCGTGAACCACTGTGCCTGGCCCATGTTGCAGACTTTACTGTATTGGACAATTGGAATATTGTTTGTGGTTTTCCTGGAGGAAAGAATGTTGGGAAGCACCATTCTTGGAAGATGTCATATTTAAAGGAAGAAATGGTAGAAAGGGAATTATTGAATTTGTAGATGTAGTAAGACCCCAAAATAAGAAATATTTTTGCCTGTTGTTTGGTACAGAGTTATACGGCAGATAGTGCTATGCATTATTAGGTTAAGTCTTTAAAAGAATTCTTTGTCCAAGATCTTTTTCTTCGAAAATAGTGTGTTTTTTAAAATAATTTTATTAAATCATAATTGTGTACATTGGTGCAATCATAGGGCAGAATGTGCTTCATATACAATCAGAAACATTTTGATCGTACTGTGAGAGATAGCCCTCATAGCATTTTTCGAAAATAGTGTTTTTTAAAAATGGAGATGTAGTGCTTTGAGACTTTTTTGTAGTGTAATGTTTTATTTCCCCCAAATTATTTTTCACATTTTTTTTTTTTTTTTTTTGGTTGCAGCCGTCATAGTGGTTTGGCAGGCCCAGGCTGGATTCGACCCTCCAGCTCAGGTGTACGTGGCTGGCGCCTTAGCCGCTTGAGCCACAGGCACTGAGCGTATTTTTCACATGTTTAATGGGGAAGGTTTTTTTTTTTTTTTTTGAGACAGAGTTGCCCTTGGTAGAGTAATATGGTGTCATAGTTTACTTACAGCAACCTCAAACTCTTGGGCTTAAGTGATTTTCTTGCCTCAGCCTCTCAAGTAGCTGGGATTACCACAGCTGTGCCCACCATTGCACCTGGTTAGTTTTTAGTCGTTTGGGTGGCTGGGGCTGGGTTCAAACCCTCCAGCTCTAGTGTATGCGGCTGGCACCCTAAACACTGAGCTACAGGCCCCCAAGCCGGGAAAGATTTTGTGTGTGTGTGTGTGTGAGAGTGAGAAGTTTGGCAATTAAGTGAATTTTAAGTTGAACTTAGGTTGTCTTTGGTTATATAACCTCTTTTTCCTCTCAATTTATTAAGTGTACAAAAGAAAATAAAAGGTGAGGAAAAAGGTAAAACTTTAACATTGGTTAAGAATAATGTGATAGGCTCGGTGCCTGTGGCTCAGCGGGCTAAGGCGCCAGCCATGTACACCTGAGCTGGCGGTTTCCAATCCAGCGTGGGCCCGCCAAACAACAATGACGGCTGCAACCAAAAAAATGGCCTGGGCTCAGTGCCTGTGGCTCAACGGCCTAAGGCGCCAGCCATGTACACTTGAGCTGGCGGGTTCGAATCCAGCACGGGCCCTCCAAACAATAATGACGGCTGCAACCAAAAAAAAAACAAAAATGGCCGGGCGTTGTGGCGGGCGTCTGTAGTCCCAGCTACTTGGGAGGCAGAGGCAGGAGACTCGCTTGAGCCTAGGAATTGGAGGTTGCTGTAAGCTGTGATGCCATAGCACTCTATCCAGGGTGACAGCTTTAGGCTCTGTCTCAAAAAAAAAAAAAAAAAGAATAATGTGATAAAAGAGCTGTTGATTTTGACTAAATTTCAAAGTGTGTGATATACAGAAAACTTAAGATTGGAACTGGATTTTGAAATGTTGCCACCTAGAATGCCTTTAGGCCTAGGTTCTAGTAAATTCTATTTGCTCTACACTCAGAAGAGTTTTTTTTCCAATTTTTTAAAGTAACAACTTTTAGACTAGTTCGAGAGATAATATCGAGGTCTCATTTACACCATATCCTATTTCCCCTGGTAATTAATAACTTATATCAGTATAGTATATTTGTAACAAGTAATCGACCAATGCTGACACATGGCACATTAATAACGTCCTTTTTAAAAATTTTTTTTATTATTTTGTTGTTGCAGTTTGGCCAGGGCTGGGTTTGAACTTGCCACCCTGGGTATATGGGGCCAGCACCCTACTCACTGAGCCACAGGCATTTTCTCTGCTTTCCTTAATGCCCTTTTCTATCCTGGGATCCCATCCAGGATACCACATTATAATTAATTATCATGTCCTCTAAGGCTCGAGCCTCTTGGATATCAGTTTCTTTCTTTTTTTTTTTGAGACAGAGCCTCAAGCTGTCACCCTGGATAGAGTGCTGTAGCATCACAGCTCACAGCAGCTTCCAATTCCTGGGCTCAAGCGAGTCTCCTTCCTCTGCCTCCCAAGTAGCTGGGACTACAGGCGCCCGCCACAATGCCCAGCCATTTTTTAGTTGCAGCCGTCGTTGTTGTTTGGTGGGCCCGGGCTGGATTCGAACCCACCAGCTCAGGTGTACGTGGCTGGCGCCTTAGTCCGTTGAGCCACAGGCGCCGAGCCTGGATATCAGTTTCTTAGTCTTTCCTTGTGTGTGTGTGGTTTTTATTTTGTTGTTGAGACGGAGCCTCAAGCTGTCACCCTGGGTAGAGTGCTGTGATATCACAGCTCACAGCAACCCCTAATTCCTGGGCTCAAGCGAGTCTCCTGCCTCTGCCGCCTAAGTAGCTGGGACTACAGAAGCCTGCCACAACACCCGGCCATTTTTTGGTTGCAGCTGTCGTCGTTTGGCGGGCCCGGGCTGGATTCCAACCCGCCAGCTCACGTGTACCTGGCTGGCGCCTTAGCCCGTTGAGCCACAGGCGCCGAGCCTTGTATGTGTGTTTTAAAGTGGTGTGTACTACTTTACTTTTTTTTTGATGACCATTACAGTTTTAAGGAGCATTGGTCAGGTATTTTGTAGACTGTCCTTTGTCTTATTAACAAAATACCACAACCTGGATAATTTACAAAGAACAGTTCATTTCATAATTCTAGAGGCTAGGAAGTCCAGGATCAAATGGCCCACAGAATCAGTGTCTAGTGAGGGCTGGTGCTTTTTTGCTTCCCACATGATACCTTCTTACTGTCTTCTACGTGGCAGGTAAACACTGTCCTCACTTGGTAGAAGGATGGAAGTGCAAAAAAGGGACTAGCTACCTTCCTCTTCCTCAAGCCCTTCTGTAAGGGCACTCATCCATTGAAGAGGGTATGCCAGTTTAGACTGGAGTAAATAAGTGGAGAGATACTTAGAGAGATATTCCAAGTTCACAGATTAGAAGACTCCGTGCTATTAATTTCTCGAAACTTAAGCTAGAGGTTCAGGGTAATGTCAATTAAAATCTTAGTGAGTTATTTTGTAGGTATCTACAAACTGTAAATTTTCATGGAAAGACAGAATCCACTAGTGTACAGTCAACACAAATACTGAACAAAGTTGAAACACTTAAAAACTGATATCAAGACAGCAATTAAAAACGGTGGAATTGGCAAAAACTAGGCACACTGATTAATAAAGAAGGATCGGAATAGAAAGCCTATTTAGAAATAGACCTACCTAAATATGGTCAGCTGATCTTAAAGTAGCCCCAGTGTCTTACATGTTTTTCTGTGTCAGTGAATTAGCGGAAATTTCATCGGGCAGATGCGTATGACTTATGGTCATCTTTGAATTTTTCTGTTTGCAGGAGGAGATTTTCCCTAATCACCTCAATTTCTAGAACTTTAAAATCATAGCATAAGAGTGAAATTCAATTTTACTTGTAGACCAAGTACTTTATTTTGAGAGTACCAGCCTTTTCATTGTTTTACCTTGAATAATTATATAGCCGGACGTTGTGGCGGGTGCCTGTAGTCCCAGCTACTCAGGAGACTGAGGCAAGAGAATTGCCTTAGCCCAAGAGCTGGAGGGTGCTGTGAGCTGTGATGCCACAGCACTCTACCGAGGGCAACAAAGTGAGACTCCATCTCTTAAAAAAAAAAAAAAAGTGTGTCTTACCTTGAATAATTATGACACAGCTTTAAAATTCAAAAGTAATGTGACCTGAAGAAAGCTGGTTATGATTTAAGATATTAAAACAGCAAGTTATAGTAAGATTTGAACTTTTGTATAATGTACATAATTGATTTTACTTCTTCTGAACTCCTTTTTCAGAATTTCTTGAGGTTGGCAAAAAGCAACCTGCTCTGGACGTTCTTTATGATGTTATGAAAAGTAAGAAACATAGAACATGGCAAAAGATACACGAGCCAATTATGTTGAAATACTTGGAACTTTGTGTGGATCTTCGCAAGAGCCACTTGGCTAAGGAAGGATTATACCAGTATAAGAACATTTGTCAACAGGTACAAACGGAACTGGGTTTTGTATTTTTAATAAGTGCTTTTAATAATTAGCAGAAGAGGTTATTTTTCCAAGTTAACATTTTATATCTCATAAACTTTGCTTTTAAAACATTTTATTCTTTGTTAGAAAAAATAGTTTTAAGTTCTGAGGTTTGGTGTGTTTTTTTTTGGTTAGGTGAACATCAAATCTCTAGAGGATGTTGTTAGGGCATATTTGAAACTGGCAGAGGAAAAAACTGAAGCTGCTAAAGAAGAATCTCAGCAGATGGTCTTAGACATAGAAGATCTGGATAATATCCAAACTCCTGAGAGGTAGGTGTGTTAAACTTCTAATAATTCAGTAATGAACTCTTTACAGTATTTTTACATGCATCTTTTTACCCATTTGAAGATCCTTCTCAGAAAGAATGCTTATCTTTTGAGGTTTTAAATGTAGGATAACTAAAAGTATTCAGTAACATTCAAAATTAAGTGTGGAGAATTATAACCTTAATGTATAGACGGACATACATTAATTGGTTTGTATAGTAATATAGATTGGGAGTTCAGAGGGTAGGTAGTAAGTGACAACATAACATAAAATGCGTACAGTCTTGTAGGCAGAATTTGCACTATTTTATGATCATTGGGTGGTTTTGGTTTTTAATCACTTGGCAAAGTAGAAAACTGTCTAAAATTATTTTCAACATTTTTGTGTCTTTGTAGTGTTCTCCTAAGTGCTGTAAGTGGTGAAGACACTCAGGATCGTACTGACAGATTACTTTTAACTCCATGGGTTAAATTCCTGTGGGAATCATATAGACAGTGTTTGGACCTTCTTCGAAATAATTCTAGAGTAGAACGCCTCTACCATGATATTGCCCAGCAAGGTAAAACAGAACATCAAATCTTAAGTAAATTGATGAGAAAGGTTGCCTTAAGATTGGATTTTGCAGATTTTCTTTTCTCTGTAGTACTTTAAAATGAACTAAGTTTATAAATTTTGAAATACAGTATTAGTAATCATATGGATATTAAATTTCTGCATAAGAAATTTGTTTTACTAGTTGAAGGAGTTCCATATGAAATACATTCCATTGTTTGAAAAAAATGAACATTTCCATTGTTTTCTGGTAAACGAGTTTTACTTTTGATTCCACTACTGCAAATAAGGTACTTGATTGTTCACTGGGTTTCTAAGGTCTCTTTAAGCTCTGGATTTAAAGGATTCAATGAAAGAAGTGTAAAATAAAGATCATCTTAGTAAATATCCAGTTGTTGGTGACACACACTTGTAGTCCCAGGTATTCAGGTCTGATTCCTTGAGCCCAGGAGTTTGAGGTTGCATTGAGCTATGATTGTGCGACTACATTCAAGCCTGGGCAGTTGAGTGAGACCTTATCTCAAAAAACAAAAAAAAATTAGAAATTATCTTATTAAAATTATCTTATTTCCCCCCTTATTCTCATTTGTTACTCGCCCTTGGTAGATTGCTGTGGCGTCATAGCTCACAGCAATCTCAGACTCTTGGGCTCAAGTGATTCTCTTGCCTCAGCCTACTGAGTAGCTGAGACTGTAGGTCCCCACCACAACACTTGGGTATATTTAGAGACAGAGTCTTGCTCTTGCTCAGGCTTAGGCTGGTCTCAAACCTGTGAGCTCAGGAAATCTACCTGCCTTGGCCTCCCAGAGTGTTGGGATTACAGGCACGAGCCGTGCCCAGCCTCTCATTTGTTAACTTTGTACTAGAGTGAACACATCCTTTTTGTGGTGCATGGGTTACCACTTGAAAGTGGCTCTTCGGTTTTTCCTCTTTTACTTTTTATTTTTTTGAGACAGAGCCTCAAGCTGTTGCCCTGGGTAGAGTGCCGTGGCATTACCGCTCACAGCAACCTCCAACTCCTGGGCTTAAGCAATTCTTTTGCCTCAGCCTCCCAAGTAGCTGGGACTACAGGTGCCCGCCACTACGCCTGGCTATTTTTTGGTGGGTCAGGGCTGGATTCAAACCCGCCAGCTCAGGTGTATGTGGCTAGCGCCTTAGCCATTTGAGCCACAGGCACCGAGCCTACTTTTTTTTTTTTTTTTTTTAAGAGAGGGATCTCCCTCTGTCACCCAGACTGAAGTGCAGTGACATGATCATAGGTAACTGTTATCTTGAACTCCTGGGCTCAAGTGATCCTTCCACCTCAGCCTTCCTTCCAAGTAGCTGGAATTAGTGGCTCACTAATTTTTTTTTTTAAGAGACAGGGTCACTGTGTTTCCTTTGCCATCAACACAAGCTTGTGTTGCTAGACTTAACAGGGATGATCAGCATTTGTTTACACAAGTGTTAATTGCCTTTATGCCCAAGAATGTTTTCCCAGGAATATTGTAACCTGTGTTGTTTTGCTTACATAGCTAATACATATAAATTTTCAGTTAGCACACCTGAACTTGGGCTTTTTCATAACTATTGTTATAATTTTTTTTTTTGAGACACTGTCACTTACAATCCTCTGTAGAGTGCGTGGTTTCATAGCTCACAGCAACCTCCAACACTTGGGCTCAAGCGATTCTCTTGCTTTAGCCTCCCAAGTAGCTGGGACTTCAGGTGCCTGCCACAATACCCGGCTATTTTTAGAGATGGGGTCTCACTCTGGTTTAGGCTGGTCTTGAATCTGTGAGCTCAGGCAGTCTGCCTGCCTTGGCTTCCCAGAGTGCTAGGATTATAGGCATGAACCACCACTCCCAGCCCCCAATTTTTTCTTTTTTTTTGTTTAATTTTGAGACAGAATCTCACTCGGTCACCCTGAATAGAGTGCCGTGGTGTCATTGTAGCTCACAGCAACTGTAAAGTCTTGGGCTTGAGCAACCCTCTTGTCTCCGCCTCCCAAGTAGCTGGGACGATAGGTTTGCGCCAGAATGCCCAGTTAGTTTTTCTATTTTTAGTAGAGACAAGGGTCTGGCTCTTGCCTGGGAGGTTCTGGAACTCCTGAGCTCCAGCAATCCACCCACCTCAGCCTCCCAGAGTGCTAGAATTAAATGTATGAGCCACTGCCCTCGGCCTAATATAAATAAATATTAACCTGAAGTTAAATCGCATCTCTTTGTTTTAGGCCTGTTGAAATAGAATTATTATTTTTAAGAGCAAAGGAAATTTAAAAAATATTCTAGTACTGCACATATGACAATGAAAAACTGTATATTTTAACGATGGAGCAAGTAGTTCATACATATGCATCTATATATGTTGGAATTAGGTTACTGTAAACTCCCCTAACTTAGATAATTTTAGTTAGTTATAAAAAGTTACTTTCTGTGTAAATTGTTTATTGTATTTTAGCCTAGAATTTTTTTACTCTTTCAGGATTCGAAGTAATGGGTCTTTGAAAAATGATTTTTTCCTCAATCTAAATTCTAATCACTTGTCACTCTCAGAACCGTTCCTAGGGAAAGACTGATTACTGTCTTTGATTTTTGTCAGAGTTTAGTGAGGATGAAATGAGTTGATTCTCATCACATCACACATTGAAAGAATAATGATGAGTTTGTTGAATCTGTTCAAATACTATTCAAAATAAAACCTATTCAAATATTTTAAGTTTACAGTGGACAATACCTAATATATTTTACAATTATGCTTGTAGCTTTCAAATTCTGCCTCCAGTACACCCGTAAGGCTGAATTCCGTAAGCTGTGTGACAATCTGAGAATGCACTTATCACAGATTCAGCGCCACCATAACCAAAGCACAGCAATCAATCTTAATAATCCAGAGAGCCAGTCCATGCATTTGGAGACCAGGCTTGTTCAGTTGGACAGTGCTATTAGCATGGAATTGTGGCAGGTATGTTATTGAGTTATTAGTTTTTCTTTTTTTAATAATTGGTTTTAATTTTTACCCCCTTAACTATCTTTTATTTTGATATGTGTTGGCCAATTTCAGTTGATCAGGTGAGAAATTTGAGGTTTTCTGATGGGCTAGGAAGAGTTTTATGGCAAGAAATCTCTGAATATTTTGGTTCTAGTTGCCTTCTAAGAAATCTGGGCCAAATCACGTAATCTCAAACCCAGTTTGATTTCATACAAAACAGTGTGATGGTATTGCTCAGAGTTGCTTTTGTGATTAGTGTCAGTCTGTGAACTGTTCAGTCCATAATGAACTGAATATAGAGGAGAAAAGCATTTACAAAAGTTTTTTTTTTTTTTTGTAGAGACAGAGTCTTACTCTATCACCCTCGCTAGAGTGCCGTGGCCTCACACAGCTCACAGCAACCTCAAACTGGGCTTAGGCGATTCTCTTGCCTCAGCCTCCTGAGTAGCTGGGACTACAGGCGCCTGCCACAACGCCTGGCTATTTTTCTGTTTTTTTACAATTTGGCCGGGGCTGGGTTTGAACCCGCCACTTTCGGGATATGGGGCCAGCGCCCTACTCCATGAGCCACAGGCGCCGCGCCCCCCCCCCCTTTTTTTTGAGACAGAGAGCCTCAAGCTGTCACCCTGGATAGAGTGCTGTGGCATCACAGCTCACAGCAACCTCCAATTCCTGGGCTCAAGCGAGTCTCCTGTCTTTGCCTCCCAAGTAGCTGGAACTACAGGCGCCTGCCACAACGCCCGGCCAGTTTTTGGTTGCAGCCGTCGCTGTTTGGCGGGCCTGGATTGGATTCGAACCCGCCAGCTTAGGTGTACGTGGCTGGCGCCTTAGCCCGTTGAGCCACAGGTGCCGAGCCTTTTTTTTTTTTTTTTTTTTTTTGAGGCAGTCTAACTCTGTCACTCTAGGTAGAATGCTGTGGTGTGATAGCTCTCACAGCCACCTCAAGCTCTTGGGCTTAAGCAATGCAATTGCCTCAGCCTCCTGAGTAGCTGGCACTATAGACAACTGCCTCAACACCCAGTTAGTTTTGCTTTCCTTCTTTTTTGTCTCTCTATGTCACCCTTGGAGTGCTGTGGTGTCACAGCTCACAGCAACCTCCAACTCCTGGGCTTAAGCAGTTCTCTTGCCTTAGCCTCCTAAGTAGCTGGGACTACAGGCGCCTGCCACAACGCTCCACTATTTTTATGTTGTAATTGTCGTTGTTTGGCAGGCCTGGACTGCCGTACACCTGCCAGCTCCAGTGTATGTAGTTGGTGCCCTAGCCCCTGAGCTACGGGCACTGAGCCCTGGTTAGTTTTTCTATTTTTATAAAGGTGGGATTTTGCTCTTGAACTCATGAGTTTAAGCTGTCCACCCACCTTGGCCTCCCAGAGTCCTAAGATTATAGGTAAGCCACCATGCCTGGCCTTAACAAGTTTTTAGGAGCAGTTTTATTGTAATTCTTGTCTGTTTACGCTGATGATAAAATTTGAGTTTTTTTTTTTTTAAGAGACAGACTCTAACTTTGTTGCCCTCGGTAGAGTACCATGACATCACAGCTCACAGCAGCACCTCCAACTCTTGGGCTTTGGTGATTCTCTTGCCTCAGCCTCTCCCGAGTAGCTGGAACTACTGGTGCCTGCCACAATGCCCGTCTAATTTTTTTTATGGAAACAAGAGTCTCACTACGTCTCCCTTGGTAAAGTGCTGTGGTGTCACAGCTCACAGCAACCTCAAACTCTTGGGCTTAAGCGATTCTCTTGTCTCAGCCTCCTGAGTTAAGCTGGGACTACAGGCGCCCACCACAATGCCCGGCTATATTTTGGTTGCGGTTGTCATTGTTGTTTAGTCATTCCGGGCTGGCTCGAACCTGCCACTTTCTGTTTGTGTGGCTGTCGCCCTATTCACTGAGCTACAGGCACCAAGCCTTGTCTACTTTTTTGTTGCAGTTTGTCTGGGGCTGGGTTCGAACCCACCATCTCTGGTATATTGTGAGGCACAGGCGCTGCCCCCAAATTTGAGCTTTTTATATTTTATTTTTTGTAGTAATTTTATACAGGGTGGCCATAAAGTTTGTGTGAAATTTAAAATAACGAGCAATTTGAAATTGCATATGAACTTTTAAGGCCTCCCTGTATTTTATAAAAATAATCTTTGGTGGTTCCATTCCTGTAGCTCAGCGACTGGGCACCAGCCACATACACCGGAACTGGCGAGTTGGAACCTAGCCCAGGCCTGCCAAACAATAATGACAACTATAACCCAAAAAAAAAAAAAAAAAAAAGCCGGGCATTGTGGCGGGTGCCTGTAGTCATTCCCAGCTACTTGGGAGGCTGAGGCAAGAGAATCATTTAAGCACAAGAGTTTGAGGTTGCTGTGAGCTGTGACGCCATAACACTCTACTGAGGGTGATATAGTCAGACTCTGTCTCAAAAAAAAAACCATTTGGCTCAGCACCTGTGGCTCAACAGGCTAAGGCGCCAGCCACGTACACCTGAGCTGGCGGTTCGAATCCAGCCCGGCTTGCCAAACAAAAATGATGGCTGCAACCAAAAAATGGCCGGGCATTGTGGCGGGCGCCTGTAGTCCCAGCTACTTGGGAGGCAGAGGCAGGAGACTCGCTTGAGCCCAGGAATTGGAGGTTGCTGTGAGCT